>SOMO01000016.1:811311-821914 GCA_028128575.1 Paedocypris carbunculus | reverse complement strand
TATTAATTGTAATATAATTTTTTATTTTATTATTAAATGTCAATTAAAACAGTCACACAGCGTAATTATTTATTTGTATATATATTTTTTAAATGTAATGTTTTTTATATAAAATTTAAATGTACACACTAAAGGTAAATCAATCATATGGATGGATAAATGAATAAATAAATAAATTAATTAAATAATTTTGATTCTGAAATAACTTTTTTTTGGAGTTCCCATCTTTATGTTATTCTTTTATGGTTGGATAAGTATATGTTTGAAAACGTATACTCACAGTTAAGCACATAAGCTCTTAAAACCCAAAAACACGTGATGTTGCGTGTCCCTTACTGGAATATGACTTCCTTAAGAACACACGCACCATCCTGTTCTAGCAGAGAGCTGAAGGTCAATCTGTGCTGGCGCTGTGCCCGCTTCACCCTGCCCACTCCAGCCGCGCTGGGCAGCAACCTGGGACTTCAGCTGGTGATCACACTTTACCTTGACGCCACATCACACGCAAGGTTTGAGTTTGAGAAAAAAGGAGGAGAGAGTGACACTTCCTGCATAAGAACTCGAGCCTAGGTGTTATTTCTCCATTGCACATAAACGAAACATTCACAGCCGACATGACGTACTTAGTAGAAGGGAAACAATTGTATATACAGTGTGTGTTAATGTATGTATACATATATCCCTTAATATATTTTAAGATAGTAAAGTAGATTGTAAGTTGCAAGAAAGCAAGTGATAAAAAGAGTTTTTAATAAGATTGAAATCCTGATAATTTCAATCACACTATAGCTTCAAAGCTTTGTGTCTTAAAACTGTTCCGCTAATCCTCAACTAATACTACGCACGCACCGACGAGTCTACTCATCGTGTATATTTAGTCCCTGTCCCGTGATTTATTTACAAGCATTTTCATTACTAGACACTAATCACTTTAATTCCGAATAGCCTGCCAATCTTAAAAAGGACTGAAAGGAGTTTATAAACAGCCACGAGTTAAATCTCAAAGTAGTGGTAAGAGAGAAGCCGAGTACGAAATAAAAAACTTCCTGCATTAAAATTCAGCAGATAATTACTTTCGTTACATACCCTTCTTTCTGTTGAGGAGTGTTTAGGTTTAATAGTCTCTGTAAAGAAAATGGGTTTTATCTTCCTCTCATTTTCATTAATTCCTAATTGGGGTGGGGGTTGTCTGTTATTATTCCTTAGATTAAAATAAACATAGCCCATTGCATGTTCAAACTCATCTCACTACATAAGGGTGATAAGGACTGGGAATAAATAAACAATTTCGTCTTTGCTTAGCTTAAAAAGCCTTAAGCTAAGCCACTTTTTTTTTTTTTTTTTTGATTACTTAAAAGCACATTTTACCCAGCCAATGAAGTTCATTTTTTTGACCTGCTTTATATGTATATCTTTAATTAGTGTCTTGTTTAGCTTAAGCTAACTGATTATCACATAGACGTGACCTAATTAACAGCCAGGCTGCTTAACAGTGCTGTACCACCCCGAGGAATGAGAAAGTTACCTTTAAAACTTCTGTAATCATTAACTGCAGCTTTACTTAATCCCTCTAAACATACATTTTATCTCTCAAGCTCCTCAGATGTGGTGGTTACTGTCCCTTTCTCTAACAGTGCGATGCTTTAATAATCACTTGTAACGTTTGTGTATAAATACAGCTTGCCATCGTGTGAATGTGATATAGATGGTGGACTTCTCAATTAACTGCCATCCACATCACTGAAAAACAACGAAGGGCTGGGAAACCGTGTGTGTTAGACTACTGACGCTATACTATACAGACATCATCCCAAGGTCGTCATATTATAACATCACGAGCTATTTTCAGATGTGTGAGATGTCAAGCACTTTTGCACGAACACAGTTGTTTTGTAATTCAGCTAAACTGCTTCAATCACACTTTCACTATTTCTGTTTTCTTTGGTAGTATTTACTAAAATGACAATAGATTTTCCTCCCAATAAGACTATTNACATATAAAAAATGGTTCAGTTGACATTTGTAACGCCTGCTACATGTTTTTGTTACAAAGAGTAATGTTTTAGTCCATTTGACCCTTCAGACAAAATGTAAACTAAAAAGAGTCAGAAAAATCAAGTATGTGTTAATGAGGCATAAAAGACCACTGTCTAAAGTCACACACTCTCTCTCTCTCACGCACACACACACACCACACAATAGGAGTGTTAAGCTATTCACAAAAGGAAGTTCTTTAACCCTACCTGATGATGGCGATGAGGGATGAGGGCTGTCGTCTTGCACACTGCCGGTTTGGGACTGGCCGCCGCCTGCACCGCTTTCTTCTGTCACGTTTGAAGAGCCTGGGGTGGTGGATCGACTGATGGACTGAGATTCGGGATCGCTTGCTGATCCACGTCTTTCATCAAAACCTTGCTGGGAATTCTCTTCTAGGGATCTGCGATCCTTGCCATGCACTCGGGAGTGGACCACCATCTGATGGTAGCTTCTAAACACTCTGCCACAGTCAGTGCACTCGTTTGCTTTGTCCTTCAGGCTGGCCAGGCTGTATTCGAGCCCTTGGCCCAGTCCTAGGCTGCCATGATGAGGCAAGTAGTCACGGTGGCTGTCAAAACCTATGCTCTCCTCCTTCAGAGACATCAGGCCTCCACTTGTCTTCACTGCGTGAAGGACATCAGAATGTTGCTTTTGCTTAGAACCATCACCGGATCCTATATTCGAATGATCAAGTTTTTCTTTTCCAAAGGGAGTAATACCAGCAGCATCTTCTTGCCCATGGCCCCCATGGTGTGTCTCTTTTGGCATGAAAGAACGCTCCATTGCCATTCCACGAGCCATAATTTGCCAGGCTTGATAACTGTTCAAAGGGTCCATCTCTGCCACCTTAGCTGCAGCCTGCAAGCGTTCCATGCAGCTGGATTTAAGCGGGGGAACCAGGTTCAGGCAACCCAAGAGTGATCGCTTTTCATTTTCCCCTAGACCATGACCCATGCCGGTCATTGGACTCAGCAGTTTTCCAAGCATGTCTTTCTCCTTCATAGCTATACCAGCTTTGGCCAGCATCTGATGCTGCTGTTCAACCAGGCCTTGCTTGTCTGGAGTGAGGAAGCCACTTTGCAGGCATGATATGTAACGGGAATAAAGGTTGGCATGAGCTTCTTGAGCCAGGCTACTCATGCTATTTACAGAGGGTCCGTCATCATCTCCAGCAAGAGGGGGCTTGCTTTTAATGGCCAGCTTATTAAGGTGCACCTTCATGTGATTCTTGAGGAACCAGGGCTCCTTGAAACGACGTCCACATATCTGACAGCAGTGTTCGAATGAGTCCTTGTGTTTTCGCATATGGCCTTTCAAGAACCAAGCTTGGCTGAAGACCTGACCACAGACCTCGCAACGGAACTCACTGGCAGGCTTTTCTCCGCAGCCAGCACCTACGCCCTGACCCTGGGCAGATTCAGCTGTGATGTGCGTTTTTTCCACATGACTGATGAGGTCCTCTTCCTGGGAAGCAGCAAATTCACACAGGGTGCACTTGTAGGGCTTGTGAAGAATGCGAATGTGGCGATCGAGCTCTTCCCGTTTCTTGAATTTACCCTTGCAGAAGGTGCAGCGGAACCCCTGCGCTGGGTTGAGCATTTGCTCATCTTGAAGACTGGCACCTGCAGGCTTGGGTGAAGTAGAGGGTTGGGTCAGTCCATCCGGTGAGTTTCCGATGTTAGTTGGAGTAATCAGTCCGCAGGCTGAGCCAGGCTGCTGGGGATTTTGACTTTGAATACCCAGGTTGGGAGGAAGGGGTTGAGTGGGCTGCAGCAGGCTATTTCTCATCTGCTTATCCCGTAGAATAGCTCTTTCTTCTAGTTCATGAAGAAGGCGGTTTTCTTCACGGACGCGACCTCTGCCTTTACCCAGGTTGCCCAGCTTATGAGTCCGAAGGTGGATCTTTAGGTTACCCTTCTGAGCAGCTCTGTGGTCACAGTAGGGGCATTTGAAAGGTTTCTCCCCAGTGTGTGTTCGCATATGGAGAGACAGTATGCTGTTAAAGCGGAAACGCTTGCCGCACAGTGGACAGGGGTACTTGCGGTTCTTGCGAGCGTCGTCTTCTATGTCATTCATTTGGGACATTATGCCCAAGTTCTGCCCATTGAGGAACTGCTGCAAATCGACACGTCCGTTAAGACCACTCAGGGCACTCACATCCATGTCTCGGTTGAGCTGGTTGGCCAACAAAGCCATCTGACTGCTGATTGGCTGACTTGCTAAGGCAGCATGGGTTTTTTCATCTAATGGGGTGGCTGCCTTTTCTTCAGGGAGCTGCTGGCGGCTCTGGAGTTCGGGAAAGGCATGACCCAGCTGAGCAGTAAGCTGGTGCAGCTTTTGACTGATTGGGTAGCGGCCATTGAGAACTGCATTGCTGAGATGGCTGTCAGCTTCTGAGACCACCGAGGATACACCAAGGCACAAACTAGAGTCCTCCATCCTGGAAGAAAAAAGAGAAGGTATTGAGTCAACTGAAAACATCTTGGAACAGCTGGTCATTGGTTACACAGATGATCTACTAGTCTTAAGACCGACCTGGTGACCTCAAGGACACCTTGTCCTAAAACATAATGAAGAGAAACATTATGCTGCAAATGCCAAAGTATTATTTCTACAACATAATCGTCATGAAGCATCAGTTTTATACTAGTAAAACAAGCAAAGGCCATCATGTAATATATTTTTCATAAAAGTGAACCAATCATGTCATATCAATTTCTGCTTTTAACGCCATCAAATATGTCTACAAAACGTCTTTAAATCCCTGTCATTACTATTAGTACACACAATTCAAATCAGCCTTGAATACTGTGTGTGTCAGTGGTATAAATATGGTGTGAGAAAATGGTTGACGTCTATGACTGCACTTCAGTGATAAGTGTGAGTTCATCTCCCTCTGATTTATGAAGTACTACATGTACTCTCACACTTGGGGAGAGAAGCTGCAACTCTCAGAACTTTTTTCTCAAACATTAACACAATTTTGGTGGCAATAATTACCCAGTAAACACGGCAAGGCGCCGCATAATTAAGCTGCTTGGTCCCGTCCTATCAGAATTCCTCCAATTACACGCCTTAATGAAACAGAGCAATGGTATTGTCATGAAGCCCTGCAATACTACAATTATGATATTAACAATAGCACTTAAAACCAAGGGGTTACTCCAGTAAACACAGGCTCTTATCTCACTGCTGCGACACTAGTCCTGGTGTAATTTTTCATTAAGAGGCACGTTACGTTTGATGCAAATCACTCCGTGTTCACCTAATACACCCCCCAACCCACCCCCTGTTCTGTCACTTTTGTATGGCTTCCGATGAGACGAAAACAACAGTTGGTGTAATTGAAAAGGTTCCCAAAGTGTTTCAGGCTTCCCAGTTAGAGAAATTGCCACAGAAAGTCCCAACGAACAGTCAGGATTAAACAAACACAAAAGCAGGAGCTGTCGTCATGTGGACGGTTTGCGCTAAATTAGCATGCTAGTCACCAACTTAAGAAAAGATAATGATGCTGCCGCATCCCCCTGCAACTGACAGGGTCAGGCTTCAGAAACAATAAAATGAGTTTTGCTTTGGTCAACAAAATAAGGTATAATATCTCATTAAGCTGATTAGTATGCTGCTCGGTGGCACTGGGGATATTTTTTAACACATGATGATGAAAAAAAAACTGCACTGCTGTCTTCTTATAAAAAAGGACAGACAAGATGAAAACCAAAACAAAATGGCAAGAACAGGTGTTCAGGAGACTCTGCGTCAGCAACGATGAGGTGAAATTCCCATCACATCCACAAACTTTCTCTTCTATTAAAGTTCCTTTGGGCCTGAGAACCCACGGTGATGGACTAAGCTTGATTTTTACCGATTAAAACACGTGCCCGTGTCTCACAACCAGACCAGATTACCATTTATATCCCATTGTTCCCTACTCAATGTTCTCCCAATGACAGTGGGAAAAAAAAAATCCAACCGTAAATCACAGATCTGTTTGTCGAGAAGCAGCGGCAAATCTGACAAACCATCAAAAAAACCCACCAGTCTAGAACAAAAAAGTGCGATTGTCAGGAAAAACACACAAAGAGGAACAAGCCAACACACTCACACATGCAGACAGTAGTGCGAGGCAGTGGGCTTGGTTCACATATTTGCTGATGCTCTCATAAGAACTCTAATAAGGGCCGCCTGTTCTTCAGCTATTTGCTCTTCCTACGCCATGCCGGTTGCAGTCTTATCTTTCCGACATGAATAATAAAATAAAGGGCCACTTCCAGCCGCCGCTAAACACACTGTAGGCTGCCGGCGAATGTATTGCTCTTTTGTCCGCAGCTTTAACTCGGCGGAATGTAAAAAAAAATAAATAAATGCCGGAATCTGAACGCGAACAATAAACTGTAGGTGTATTATGTATTTAAAGGCTAATTATAAACTCACACCAGCAAAAGCACCGCGAAATATACAAGGATAAGCAGTTTGGTACACAATTTCTTCACATTCAGCAGAATATAACATAGGAGTAAATGTAAATCAGCGATTCGTCTGCCAGGTCATCTAATTAAAGCAACTTTTCTTTTTTCCAGACAGGAAAACAAATCAGCGTCGACTGAGATACTGGGTTAAGTTTAGTACCAGTCGAATTTCATCACGGGAATCGGCAAAAAAAATCTTTTGTTGGAATCCGGGCCTTTTTTGAATGTAGCTAGCATGTCTTCGGCTGGAGAAATCTCTGATTTAAGCGAGGCGTGATGAGCTTTTGCTCATTTGGAGAGATAACTGCTTGCCCTTTTCTTCAATTTGATTTCTTTCTTTATCTTTACCATATAACAAAGACAGATAGACAAAGGAACAATGTGAACCGAACTGACAAATTCAGTTTGTTTTAGAGCACAGCCCCGTCTGACGAGTCTATGCAAATGAGCTGCATTAATACGTTTCCCTGGCTAGACATTTCATTTATTTTTCTGATTAAAAATGACATCTCATATGGTTAAAGAACAGTCTCGTGCGCATGCAAACAATTTCACAGGGACAAATAGTGAAGTTCTCGCGTATAAATACACTGGCGACTGCAACAAACAAAGACTCGACTCAAAGTCTGCGCCATTTTAAATAAATCAATTACCGAATACATAAGAAAATAATAAATTCAATACTGGGATTACTTTAAGGCGAGCTTTACTACGGAACAATTACCACATATTTTCCGCCGTATAATTAGCAGAAAGACTCTGCCAAGAGCCTTATCTCGAAGAAAACAAAGTCACCGGAATCTAAAAAACATTTGCTCTTAAACATCGACACACTTAATTCATTTCCCACAATCCCTCCAAAACAAACACTCGCAGCGGCGCAGAATCATCATTTTAACCAACAGACGTGAAATGCCCACTTTACATTTCCAACAGACTCACTTAGCAACTCCGCTAACAGATCGGCTTCCTCGGCAGCACACATCTCTCTTATCAGTTTGGTAGGATGCCCTGTAAATCTGTTTTTTTTTTTTTTTCAACCTCTTCGAAATGCTAATGCCTCACCTATTTGGATCCGTGCCATTGAGTCACGGCCCGCAGCATGTCGGCCTGACAACAAACACAGAGGTGGCTCCTTGTCCCAGACCCCGGTCCCCCTCTCTCTCTCTCTCTCTCTCTCTCTCTCTCTCTCTCTCTCTCGTCTCCGAGGCCAGATAGTACCTGTCTCACCCAGCGTTCCAGCAGCAGTGCGCTCTAATTAACGCATGCACCAGCGCTTAAAAAGCCACGAGACTTCCTTTAGTGCGCTGTCACACACACACGGCCCGGTGGCATGTAGTTTTACAGTCTGTGGTTAATACACACTCTTTCAAGCAACATGACAAAACAACCGGGGTTTTTATCTCTTTCACACATCGTGCAGAGCATCTTGTATTCACTGCAACTTGTCTCCTTTATTCGGATCGTTCGTGGCTAGAGGAATACCGATGTCAAGATCAACCCGTATTAGAATCCATTTAAAAGAATAAAGAAACGTGCCGTTAAACTAAAAGAATGGCATGGTGATGGGCAATTTGTTGGCCTTTGATTCCAAAAATGTTTCAAAGAATGAAAGATTTGGATCGTCTTGTTTATGGATAAGGAATACCGATGTAAAGATCAACCCATATTTACAATTCATTTTAAATAATAAAGAAATGTGCCGTTAAACAAAACGAATGGCATGTTGATGGCCAGTTTTTTGTAAATTTTTGGCCTTTGAAGACAAAATGTTTTCAAAGAATGAACAATTTTTGACCAGATTGTGGTTTGGGTAGCGTTTGCTAATACTGCTAGATGCACTACCGTGTTCTGTAATATCTAGTGAAGCTTCCATTCAGATGGCATGAATGGAACCAACGAGAATTAATTGTACAATCCTGAGACCATGGCAAAATGAAAAAAAAAAAAAATTATAATGATAAAATAATGCAAATTCTATTAAAGGCCAGACACCCGTGCTTGGATTCCTATCCTTGAGCTGCATCCCGGGAGCTTTCTCACGAATCAACACAGAGGCCAACACACCAAGGCTCAAAAAGAACATGATTTTTTTCTTCCCTTAGCTGTTTAACACTAGTAAAGTTCAGCCTTGAACAATTAGTTAAGATAGCACCGCTCGTCATAAACAAATCACGGCACCAGTCGGTCCTCAACAATTCAAAAACCACGCTCATGCTAGTCTAAAACCAAACAAGATGGCGCCAATCTTGCTCTTTCTGACTATTTTGTCTGTTGATAATATGATTGTCACATTCTTGAAATGCTAGTAAACTCGGCAACTGTACCAAATTTGAAGTAGTTCGGCTGAAGTGAAACGAAAAAAATCCATTATTTCCGAGACTTTAGCTACTCTGTTATTATGAAGTTTATCGACAAAAATCCATTGACTAATTACTATGCAGCAACTGATTAATTAATTATGAAAGAGGTCATAGCTATAGATAAATCAATCATTATTTACAGAAAGTGCAAAAAGTCAGTTTTATTTCTACCCGATCATTAACCGCCCCAGTACAGAAAACAGCTGAAAAAAAAAAAGATCAAAAAGACTCGAGAGCTTTCTGTTTGGAAATGGCTGCCACATGTTGCATATTTTATAGATGGAAACAGTCAGAAATGTACAATAACGGAAGCACATGCTGAAAGCGACGGCGATGAATTGTGATCTTATCCGTGACGTCGGATCTGGGTCTCTTTTTCGGCTTGTTCTGATGCAGGTGGTCTTCGGAATAGTTCTAATTAATCCAATAAAAATGTGGCTTGTTTTTCTCCCTCACAATGCTCTTTCTCTGAGCTGGATTATTAGTGGCCATAATGAGGCATTAAGGAAACGTTCCCAGCACAAGAGAAAAACCAAACCTAACAAAAGAAACACCCACAGATGGAGAGAACAAATACGCCGGAAAACCGCACACTGTCTAATGCAGGTCAACTTGTCGAGGTTAGGAAGTAAGTAACCTGATTATACCTACATCAGACTGACGCTCCGCTCCCATTTTAATCCATTTTCGGAAACCACTTTTCCATTTCAGAGGCAACTTTGGGCCGGATGGAAGGAGTCAAATTGGTGGCCAGCCAATCACAGAGCGGGCCACAGCCACACCCTTTTTACACTCTTGGTTACACCACATGCAATTTATAAACTCCAGTTTATTTCATGAGATCGATGCCCAGGAAAAGCAGGAAAATTGTTGAATTGTAAAAATTGTAATGAGATGCAAGTCACATTGGGAAAAAGTGTCTTTTAAATCCATGTTCTCCAACCCGCGGTCCACCTACTGGCACCGGTCCGTGGATGAAATGGTACCGAATCAGATTACTACGAAATATCAAACTAGGACATTTATTGAAGAAAAAAAAAACAAAACAAAAAGAACAGAAATTATTCCCATTTTCGTTTTGTTTTCATTATCATTTTTGTTCTCAATCTTCACATTTTTGTTAGGCAGCACTTGGACCAGTAAGGCCTTAAAGGTTAAAGGTTAAAATGATCAAAAGTGGACCGGTAAATAATTGTAAAGTAAAGTAAAGTATGAAGAGAACGTGCAAACTCCACACAGAAAGGTCCATATTAGGTCTTGAAGTTGAGCCTTGAAGAGATCTTCTGCAGTAACTGTGAGGCGACCGAGCGACTCACTAAACCACAGCATTTTCCCTTCATTCAACGAAAGCCACGAACTTCCCTGCACGTTATCGGCCTCTCTCACACAATATGTCATTGAGGAAGTCTTAAGGGAAGATTTCAACAGGTAGTTCAGCTTTCAGCTCATTTCTGCAGATCAGTACGAGTCCATGAAAGGATGAGCAGAGGGAAGAAAGAAAAAAAAACGCTCCTTTTATCCTGCGTGTCTGACAGGCTTGTTGGGATGCCAGGGGAGGGAAGATCAGTGGGAGACCAAAGAATTCCCACAGTTCATTGTCCGGGCCTGCTGCATCCTCATCAGCATCATCATCTAGAGCCGACCTGAAGCTCAAAGCCTGCCTTTATGTTCAACACGTGCAGCGCTATCCTCAAGACTTTGTGCATTGTGTGAGTGTGGAAGTAAAAAAAAAAAAAA
>SOMO01000016.1:745645-804552 GCA_028128575.1 Paedocypris carbunculus | reverse complement strand
TTTTTTTTGCAGTCGCATCCGCGCTACACTCTCGAAATATAAATGTGTGTATATAATAAACATTTGTCTCAAGCGATCAATACACGCTATATACAGGATAATATAGGCACAAAGCCCGCGCTCTCAAAGTCGTCTCTCCAGACTAAATAACGGCATGTTGTCTATTTGCTTTATTTATGGAATTCACCCGCTTAATAACTAATTCTGATTCGTTGAAAAGAAGTAGAAATATTAAAAGGACACATCTGGCCAATGAGTGACGTGAATGTTGTCACATGACTGAACTTTGGTTCGGTTCGGATGAGAGCAAAAAGTGTGGTGTGAAAGGGGACTAAAATGCCAGAGAAATGCAACAATGTATCATTATAGTCCCTTGGTCCGGACCAAATGAACCAAACTACAGGTGTGAAAGCACCCTAAGAGAGCCTCTTAAGATCATTTAAAGTATATTTCATGTGTATTTTATAGACTACTATTTACTTTTACTGAATGGGTAAAAAAAGAATAAAAGATTCTTACCTTTTGTAGCACTCTTGAGATTTGCAAATGTAAAGTGCTTTATAAATAACATTTAGTTTTATTGTTATTAATATTACAAGCTTCAGTTATGTATTTGTTTAATAATAATTTATTAAGTTATAATAATAACACTAATAATAATAATAATAATTACAAAAATTGATAATACATTTTATTATTATTTGTGGTTGGGGAATTAACTCGATTAACTAGCTAAAAAATGTAATCCTTTGACAGCACTAGTAATTAGTTAAAGTTACTACTTCTGATGGCCCACCATGCAGTAGATATTAAATATATAATGAATATGTATTTAAACTAGTAACCCAGAGGCTGTTACTCTGGTTATGTTTCAGGAGACTCAGTGATCCAGAATGCTGCTAACAGCGGTGTGGGGCAGGCTGTGATTCAGATCGCTGCCGCAAAGGGTCTTCACACCATCAATGTGATCAGGGAACGGTATGCAGACTCTTCTCCTCAATCACAGCCATGTGCAGGGTGGAGGAAGAACGAAAGGCGTTGTGGTTTCAGACCAAACCTGCAGTCGCTCCGGGACCGACTGATGATGCTGGGAGCCACTCACGTCGTCACAGAGGAGTCGCTGCGGAGGCCCGAAAGCAAGCAGCTGTTCAAGGTCAGCGGCAGCTCTTTAACGCTGAAAATGTCCTAATGTTGTGGTGGTGATTTCACCAGTCGTGTCCTCAACCCAAACTGGCACTGAATGGCATCGGAGGGAAAAGTGCCACGGAGCTGCTGCGACTTTTACAGTGAGTGTCTGTGATGATTCAACACGCTTGCAGAAATTTTGATCTAAAACGGTGTGTGTGTGTGTACCTGCATTAAAGTCAAAGTGGGGCTGCAAATTTCAAGTGTGTCTCTATGGTCACTTGTGGAGACTGACTGGACACAAGTTTAGAGGCCCGATTGATGGTTATTTAAAGAAAGCTGCTGGTGTCTGATGAACTGACTAAGGTTTGTGTTTCTGACTAAGGTCTGGTGGGACTATGGTGACGTACGGTGGGATGTCGAGACAACCAGTCACTGTTCCTGTGGTAAAGTTGGAAGTTCAGATCTTTTTTCTGATCTTTAAATCCCATATATTTACTGTGTGTCTTTCGTTATCACGACACGCTACGCTATTATCTACGTTATCATCCATATGCTGATGGGGAGGCCATTTCACAAGCCTGTTGGGCTGAATTTGCGTTTTGAGGAAGGATTTAAACTATCCCCGCATGTGCGGTCAACACACAATGAGTCTTTAAAATTTTTTACATTTGAACAGATTTACTAAACTTAAAAACCAAAACAATTCCTGAACAGTCAATTGTTCACATTTGTGAGTCAAAAAATGCTCTGCACTATGCCATCTTAAGAATCTGTGCATGTAAGACTAGGTGGATTGTTGACATGCTTGTTTCTTCAGAGCTCTCTGATTTTCAAAGACGTCACGGTTCGTGGCTTCTGGGTGACGCAGTGGAAGCGAAACAACAGACACGGTCAGAAACAACAAAGCCAGTGTGGTAAGCAAAGCAGTGGCTGACCGGAACCTTCTCTTCGCAGATAACGCCGCTGTGTGTAACATGCTGGACGCGCTGTGTGCCCTCATCCGCACCGGCAAGCTTTTTCCTCCAGCCTGCACTGAGGTTGCGCTGCCAGACTTCCAGAAAGCCGTGGAAGATGCCATGAAGCCATTTGTGTCCACCAAGCAGGTTTTCATCATGTGATTCTGTTTCATGTAATCATGTATCTAAACAGCTTTAAAAACACGTAATAAATCTATTTCAGGAATCAAAGTCCATAATTCAGACTCAGGGTGACTCTGCATTTATGAGCAGTGAATTATCTGTCGGGAAGATAGATTACAGCTTTATCTATATCTGAACTGTATCTGAACACTGACGTTTCATTGCCGTACATCCTAAAGCTAAAGAGAAAAACACGCAATGCCTCCATTAAACAAGTCCAACTTTATAAGTCGACGTCCCCCACTTCAGCTGTGAGATTGTAGTGTTTTGTTTAGACCCGCTTATAAGACCGGGGAAAGAACTAAGAGAAAAGATAGAAATGAGTAGAAACCGAATGTTGGGTTTCGTATAAAGCCAATTCTGGTTATTTGGGGCCCATTGGGATACTACAGGAAAAAAATGATAGAACTCCTGTTCAGATTCTCTTTAATGCTATAGAAATAATAAAACTATTCAGTCCATCTTAAAGGTAAAGGAAGCCTAAATATCAAGTAACCCTGACGTTGGTATTAATCTATTTAAGTTATTGTTAATTTATGTTTAAGGTTTAATTTGTCATTGGTATGGTTGCATTATAATTTTAAAGAATTGTGGGAAAAGTGCCCTGCCCCTTAAAGGGAAAAAGAAACAAAAAGATAATGCAAACAGGTCTGAGTTCTCCCGAGAAGCGACGGCTAATGCTAATTTGTAGTTTGGGAATAAATACTACGTTCTACTACTAAATCTGCCGTGTGACTCGTTTATTTGTGAAGCCCCACGACAAAGAACATCCAGGAGTCAGAAGAGCCGCTCTTTAATGAGAGCTGTGCCAAAAGAGTGTGCGACTGCGCGCACGTGTGTTTAAGAGAGAGCGGAGCATGAGAGAGGTGAGCGGAGTGCTACTCCTTTGCACGGCTTGTGGCATTTTCTGAAAGATATTAATCGTTAATTTAATAGTTAAATTATTACCATGCTTGTGTCTCTGCTGTTAATTTTTTTTTGTGAGAAAGGGTGAAATATCAGCACTTGGCAACATAACGGTGTATGACATGCAAAAGACAACGGCTTGAAAATATAAAACAAGATCAGGGGTAGACAATAAGGGAAATTTTCCACTGGCCCCCTGGGCCAGTAACTTTTGAAGTTCACTGGCCCAAATATCAAAACCACTGGCCCAGGTTGACGCGTTGTGTATCTATCCCAATAATCGCTAAAAAAAACCAACAAATTCTTGCTTGAACAACATGAAAATCATTTAATTTGTTTAATGTCTGGTTGACAGTCACTTCCTGTTGCACGTTGTGTTTGTAGCTTCGCTGCTAAGCTGAGATCGTAATGTAATGTAATGTACTTTAATTGAGCCCTTTTACACAATAGACATTGTAACAAAGGGCTGTACAGTAAGATCGATTAAAAATTTTGTGATAAAACAGAAAGTTATATACAAAGCAGCAGGTAATAAAAGACGCATCAAAATCACACATATAACATACAACTATTTGGAAAAACAGATAAAAAGCAAAAGTGCCAACTCAGACCGGGTCAAACGCCAATAAAAACAGATGAGTTTTAAGAAGTGATTTAAAAGCTGGGAGGGATGAAGCCTGTCTGACGTACAAGGGCAAATTGTTCCACAGTTTTGGAGCCGCCACCGCAAAAGCTCTGTCCCCTCGGAGCTTTCGCTTTGTTTTAGGGACAGTCAGAAGCAGCAGGTCAGCTGATCTGAGTGACCGCGAGGGAGTGTATGGCTGCAGTAGCTCAGACAGGTAAAGTGGGGCATCAGCATGTAAGCATTTAAAAACAAATAAAAGTAGTTTAAAATGAATTCTGAAATGGACAGGCAGCCAATGCAGAGAGGATAAAACTGGTGTAATGTGATCCTGTTTTTTAGTGTCAGTTAGGAGACGTGCGGCAGCGTTTTGCACGAGCTGGAGTCGAGAGATAGATGACTGATTTATCCCAAAGTACAAAGGCATGGATTACAGTTTCGAAATGGTGTTTGGAGAGCATAGGTTTCACTTTAGCCAGTTGCCTCAAGTGAAAAAAGCTTGCCTTTATTACAGAACGAATTTGACTCTCTAACTTGAGGTCATTGTCCATTTTGAAACCCAGATTCACTATTTGAGTCTTGGCGTGACCGGCCAAGGGACCCAGGTTCACAGAGGCAGCAGCAGTTCCCTTACATGAGTTTCCCCCCAGCACCAACACTTTGGTCTTGGAGTCATTAAAACGCAAAAAGTTAAAAGCCATTAATGTCCTCTAAACAACGTAAAACTGAGCTGACAGAGAAACCATCCTGCTTCTTGAGAGGGACATAGATTTGACAGTCATCTGCATAAAGGTGGAAAGAGATGCAATGCTTTCTAAGGATAGAGCCGAACGGCAACACATATAAAGAAAACAGTATGGGCCATAAAATAGATCCTTGCGGAACCCCACAGGACAGCGAAGCAGAGGAGGACTGGAATTCTCCAAGGTGGACGCTAAACGATCTGTCCTGTAAGTAGGAGCTAAACCTTTAAGACCTTTAATGCCAACACAGTGCTCCTAAACGAGATATTAAAATATCGTGATCCACTGTATCAAAGGCTGCAGTTAAATCTGGTAAAATAAGGATCACATAGTCACCAGAGTCCGATGTTAAAAGAATTTCATTAGAAACTCGTAAAAGAGCAGACTCAGTGCTGTGTTTTGGCTTAAAACCCGACTGAAATATCTCCAACAAGTTATGTTTGTGTAAATATGCTGTTAGTTGAGTAAAAACAATTTTCTCTAAGAGCTTTGATAAAAAGGGTAATCTGGAGATTGGCCTAAAATTCGCTAAACCATGTGGATCAAGTCCAGGTTTTTTTATGAGAGGTTGAACTATGGCGTGTTTCAAATTGTGAGGAACTATTCCTGATGAAAGACTGTGATTAATAATTTTAAGAACAGTTGGCCCTAAGGTATGAAACACTTCTTTAAAAAGCCGCGAGGGAAGAGCATCGCAGAGTGAACCCGGGTTTTAGGTGGTCAACTACCTCCTGCAATTGAGACAACGTGACAAGCTCAAACTGTTGGAAAACAGCAGAACACGAGTGAGGGAGTGATGGGTCTGAAAGAGGAGGAGTGATTTGGGCTCTTGTCATGGAGACCTTATTGATAAAGAAGTTTAAAAAAATATTCACAGCTTTCGGAAGAGAATTCAGAACACACAGCCTGGGGAGCATTTACAATTCTGTCAATAGACTGAAACAATACGCGGGGTTTATGACAGTTAGAAAAAATAATATTAGCAAAGTGCCTCCTTTTTGAGTCTTTTACTGTGGATTGATAGCGGCGCCAGCAATCTCTCAGCATAAGAAGGGACACTTGCAGTTCGTCCTTTTTCCATCTGCGTTCAGCTCTGCGGCACTCACGCTTAGCAGCACGAGTCTCGTCGTTTAGCCAGGGCTCATGCTTAACTTTGCTTTGCCTCATTTTGAGAGGTGCCGCAGCATTCAGAATAGTCAGGCAGGAGGAGTGAAAGATGGTACTCAGCTCATCAGGAGAATCACTTGTGATGGACTCAGAGATGGCACAGTTCTGGCTGAAACGTACGGAGAACTGAGCGGCAGTGGAAAGGTTAATGGCACGTGAGAGTCGAGCAGGAGCTTGACTTTTAGCAATGTTGTACTGATTGTTACTAAAATCAGTACATAGCGGCTTTTTGAAAATTGTAGTGAAGTTAATCTAATTCGATCTTAGATCCACAACTTTTTATCAACTTCCAGAGTAAAGCTGCGGTTTCAACGAGTTTTTAGCGTCTTCGCACTCCGGAAAACTCTAAGGGTAACATGTCTACGCCTGTGGCTGTAGCCTGCACCTCATGCTACATGCATAGTTTAGGTCTATCGGTCGGCGATGAGGGCTTTATTTGCGCTGAGTGCAGAGAGGTTTTAAGGCTAACCGAATTGCGGAGTCATAAACACTCATCCGGGCGTTAGAGAAGGACAGACAGCGTGAGAGTAGTGAGTCGGTCCCGGATGCCGTTAGCATTAGCGCTGAGGCACATTCCTCGGTTCCGAGCGGAGACGTCCTGCAGCGGGACAACTGGGTGACTGTGAGGCGGAATAGTCACCATTCGAAGCGGCATCTCTCCTCCGTTCTGCTAGTGACTGCGAACGGCACCGTCTGAGACGCCTGCTGAAAGTGCCTTGGTGACTCCATAGTGCGAAACGTGAGAGTAGAGACACCAGCCAATACAGTAGTAATGGATCAGAGTGAGCCACTCTGAGCCAGACTGTCTGATATCGCATCGCGTCTGAAAGTGCTGGCTAATGCTAAACGTAAATATTCTAGGGTAGTTATTCACGCCGGCACTAATGATTTCGCCAGTACGACTTCGCCAGTGCGAGATCACTAAAACTAATATTAAAGAGGTGCTTGAAGCTGCCAAAAAGATATCAGACAAAGTAATTTACTCTGGCCCCCTCCCCGCTTACCAGGGTGATGAGACTTACAGTAGGCTGTGGGCTCTGCATGGCTGGGCGTCTAAGTGGTGTCCTTCGAATGGCATAGGTTTTATAGACAATTGGAGATCTTTTCGGGGAGGACCTGACCTGTTAAAGCCCGATGGCCTCCATCCCTCGTGGAAGTTTAGCGTGACTCACCACCAATTCCCAGGTCATGCCCAGATGCTGCCCAGGCAGCATCACTTAACCAGCCGCCTGCGTACTACTCACAGTCACCCAGTGCATTTAGATACAACCCTAATAATAATAGCTCTATATTAAACCAATAACAACAATATTATTGATAATACAAATGCTAAAAGTAATAACGTACACAACATAGAAACTGTATCACGATTTCAGAAGCCTAGCCATAGAAACCGGTCATTAGATTAAAGCAGGGTATCCGCGGGTCCTTCAAAAGTCTTACATTTAATAATGTAAAAATAAGGCCTTAAAAAGTATTAAAAAGTCTTAATTTCACATTTCAAGGGTCTTAAAAATGAAATGTTACCGACTTTGTAAAGAGAACTTAATTTTTTGGTTTTAAATACATTTGAAATTTTTTCTTTTGTCACATAGAACAAAATACTGTAGTTGGAACCAAGTTTAACCAATTGTGTTCACGGGGAGCTTACAGGTCTCTGCATGAGCTTTAGGGTACGCGATCAATTTAGTGCCAAAAAGAGCGAGAAACCTCGATTGGAGCAAGCGCAACGCGATTTGAGCGTGTGTATGGGATTGATTTATTGCCAAAAAGTTACGCCATCGAGTGCAACGCGATTTGAGCGCGCACGTATTGACACACGCTCACGCTCAGTTCTTGTCTGCTCAAATTAAAATTGGCTAAACAGAGATCGGAATTAACATTTATTCCTTTGCGGCGTATAATCATAAAACCGTTCTGACGAGTCACAACAAATCTACTTCGACTAGATACACTCCCATTGAAAAATATTTGTAGATATCTCTAAATGAGTTTCTCCTAGTCACAATTGAATTGAAGATATCTCAATATTAGTAAAATATTTAAAGATATATCCAAATATTTATGACTAGTCATATTGGAGTTGAAGATATCTCCAAATGCATTATATTAAATATATATACATTTAAGATATCTAAAGCACATTTTTATAAGTCAAATACAATTAAGATATCTTTAATTTGATTTATAACTTTAGTCTATTTATATTTAAAGATATCTTCAAACTATATAGTTGTATCTGTAAATGCTGTCCATTATCTCCAGGATAGGTTATATCTGCAAATGTGGTTGTGACTAATCAGACCTCGATTACAGATAGAATACTATTAAAAATTATAGTTTGATTAAAATGCGCCTTGTCATGGTGGGCGGGACAATGGCGGGACCGTTGCACCCACAGCAGTAGGTCTTAAATTTAATTTTTAACGTTATTAAAAAGGTCTTAAAAAGTCTTAAATCTAACTCTTAGAAACGTGCAGATACCCTGTAAAGGATAAAAGGCGCTTAATAATATTAATCAGAGCAAGAGTTTTACAAACTAAATCTTAAAGCTAGGTCTCCTAAACATCAGATCCTTAGCACAAAAATCCCTTATTAAAAACGAAATGATTTTGGATAATAAGCTTGATGTTTTAGCGCTCACACAGACATGGCTAAAGCCAGACATCTACACTAGTCAAAATGAATCAACTCCACCTAATTTCTCTTGATGAACATGAGGCACGGTAAACCTCCAGAGGTGGAGGCGTCGCTACCATCTCTATAATAATAATTTCAAGATGAATAGAAAATCAAACTTTAAATTCTGCTCTTTTGAACTGTTAGTACTACATATGGAGCCAGATATAAATCGGGAATCAATACTTTTTGTGACAGTTTACAGACCGCCAAAGCACAATATTGACTTTGTAAATGAATTTGTGCAACTCATTATTAGAGCAGATAAAGTGATTATACTCGGCGACTTTAACATTCACCTAGATGATGTTAGTGACTCGCTCTTTTAATGATATTCTAAATTCCATAGGTTTTAAGCAAAATGTTATTGGCTCCACTCATAAGTTTAACCATACATTAGATTTGATTCTTTCAAATCTACGGTGGCGCAGTTCATGATGTAGATATAGTTTCGGTGAGTGACTGCATTTCTGATCACTCTCTAGTTTCATGCTTAATAAATATAGACATACCAGCTGTGATCTCACCGCAATATCGCTATTGTAGACTCATTAATTCCAGCACGAAAGATAATTTTATTAAACGTCTTCCTGATCGTACCCTTCATACTAAGTAAATATTACAGGGGGAATTTTAAGTACATTTTACTTAACGGCACCAAGTAGATTTCATTCAAGAACTCAAGTAAACTTTACTTAATATTTCCAGTTTTTGGTACAAAAAAAAGACAAAATCTCATCATTCTACCTTAGTAAATTCTATTAATAATTCACATCAATACACGTTAGATTCAAGTAATGTTTATTTAAATTCTTCAGTTAAAAAACAACAATTACTTCAACAGCAGCACATTATGTGCTTCAATCATTCAGTTTACAAAGCAGTCAACAGGATCGGAAGACTTGCTGGTTGATGAATCAGTCTGTGAAATATCTGCTGTAAAAAAAACAAATTTTATTTTAGTTACATTTGAAAAATTGAATAATAATGCCTACCTTCCCAGTACGAGCTGTTATAATGTGATAGTTTATAAATCAGTCTGTTAAATGTATATGAAAAAATGTATACCGTATTTACGCTAATATTAGCACCCCCCTGATTTTTTCCATTTATTTGTGATTGCTCCTTGTTAGTACGGCGCACGCCTGTCATGGCTGAGCCTGCCGCACTTGCGCCGTCATTACACTCCGGACTTGAAATATCGAAAAATGAGCACCTTAAAATACGCGAATTTCTGAAATCGCCGATTATAAGCACCCTTCAAGTTTTTAAGTTTCGAAAATTTGAAAATAGGGGGTGCTTATTTTCGCATAAATACGGTATGTAGCAGGGGCCACGGTTCGTTGAGACACAGGAGGCGGGAGACGTGGGTATGAAAGTACAAAATAAATTTATTAAACACACAATTAATAAAATTACAACAGACACATACACGCACTCCTAACACACATGTCGGCAAGCGTTTGGTCGCTTCAGCACCCATACCCGGCACGCCACACACACTCCACCACAAACCCGCAGTGAATCAGTAACGGCAATTGATACTAACTGGAATTAGTGCTCGCACGCCCTCCACCAACATAACCGACCAGTCGCCAGGCTTCGCTGCTTTTGGCGAGTACGCGCATACACGCACACACACTCACACAAGCACGTTTCGGGATCGACGTGCGTCATGTTCACGCACATGTACGCGCGCGCGCACACAAGCACGTTTCAAGACCGACGCACTTCGGTTCACACACATGCACGCGCGCACACACACAGAAGCACGTTTTGACGGTGAAACAGGATCGATCACTATAGGTGTGACAACGTAACAGGATCAGGGGTGACAGCGACACAGCGCCTCGTGATGGCCACCACCGTCCGAGCATCCGCCCTCCTGCACACAGCCATCAATGACGTTAAAACATAAGAAAACAAACTGTTAATAAAACCACGTACATACCCCAACCGGACTAGCGGCGCCTCCGTGATCGCACACTCTGTAGCCTCCAGGCGTCCTGACGTAGAGTAACGCTCTAGAGCACAGAGGGCACAGGAATGACGTGTTTGCTCCGGGCGCGAGCCACGCACCCGCGTCATGGTGATGCAATGCGTCAGGCACCTGCACCGGGAGACCTGCTTTGAAGCCGCTTACCCGACCAAATATTGCCCTCGCGTCGCTCCACCGCTGTGCAAGAACCAACCGGCGTCCCAGGCACAAAGCACGCCCGCGGGGAATCGAAGTGGCGCCGCACTTGTAACGCCGCAATCCCTCACACAGCCAACCGCTGCGTGCGAATCAGTCGCGCCACTCACCACGTGCACGCCATGACGGACCGGGTAGTGGCAATCAACACAACCCATGTGTCTCTAGAGCGCCTTAAATAAAATCGCAGTCTTCCTCATTGGCTGGCCGCCAAGTTTGCGGAGGGGTTTCTGTCAGTTCACCACATATATAAACAAACCCACCAGTAAAAGTCATTTAAATCATTCCTGCTTCAGTATGGTTACATTGTGATGTACTATACTCGTAGTTGCCGGTAGTTGGCATAAGTTTGGCGTAAGTTTTCGTTCTACGTTCGTCATTTGTGTATTGCTGAAGGTTGTTCGTTGGTAAAAAAAAATACGAACGAATTAAAAACAGATGTGCTTTTTGTTGGAATCCAAATTAGTCGTAATTTAAATGTTACTAAGCATATTGATGCGAACATCACATTTGTTATTATGGTGCAGCGCTTTCAAGATAAACGGCGGTGCCTTCATTGAAGCAATGGATTCTGTCGCACTGGTTAGTTTGTGGTTTATATTCGGAGTCTTTGGCCAGTATACCACGCATTTAATAACCCTCCGCTAAACAGCAGATTAAACAACTGGTCAGCAGGAAAAAAAATGCTGACAATAATAATACTGTGCATGTAAAATGACCGTTGTGTCATACGCCTGCTACAAGTCATGATTTACACAGGGATTAAAACAACGCGGTAAAAGTGACAGTGACAAGCTAACTTTATGTAAAAACAAATTACTACGAAAGTTAAAAGCTAAATAAATAATATAAGCATTACTTACAGATTGACACCTTTCCGGAAAATGAGGAAATGTTTGAGCGCTAACACGCTCTGACGTCATCCACTGAGGGTCGCTAGATTTACTTAAATTACCGAAGTCGAATTTACTTGCTTTCTGGGGTTCTCAACACAAAAAAATGCCTAGTTGACTTAGTTACTGTTACTTGCTTCGCTTATGTAAAATATAATCAGAAAAACGGTAATACAAAATTACAAACAAATACTGTGTATCTCATGGATTTCAACGCAATATTTTTACGTAAAATTGACAACGTAAACATTTCTTGTAAAATTTACTCAGGTTAACACAGTAACATTTACAGGGTCAAAAATTCATTTTTTACAGTGTAGAATGCTTCCACGACATTAGTGATTGGATGACGAGTAATTTTCTCAACAACCTGACGATCAAATAAATAAAAAGCAACAATTCCCTTACAAATTTACCCGTGCGCTTTGAGACAGTTAAAACTGTGAAAAGCGTCCTACAAATACTCATATTATTATTATTTATTATTATCCAATCTTATAAAGTTAGCAATTTTTAAGTGTGTTTGGCTGTTTTGTCATGTAGTTCCCCTGCAGTGTCTGGTTTGCTCTGTTCAGAATTAATCAGTATCAGTTGAAAAACATCAAAGTTGAAAAACATCAAAACAACAAAGAACATTTATCGTCCAAGTGCAAGAGTAAAAGTAAAGGAGTGATTTAAACTGCGGAAAGTTTTGACCTTACAAAAAAAATGCAAAAACCATTTTGCAATGACGACGACAACAACAACACCAAATACTTTTGTATTTACAAAAATATATTTTAATATATATTTTAATTTAATCTAACTCCCAGAATGTCTGGATATTTTTTTTAATGACCATCGAATAAATTATTTCAAACGTGTGTTTAGAAATCTTGGGCAAAAGGTTCACTTCGTGTGATGAGGCTGCGTCTGAATGTGACAGATATCACGCGTCAGATACGCTGTTCTTCGCGTAATATTCACGATAGTAGTTTGGCTATTGTATTATGGTTTAATAATAAAGTGTGTAGTTATTGCACAGTCATGAAAAGCGTAAATGTAGCCGCGTTAGCGTTTCGTGATTTAACAACCATTTCTTTTAACAAATAGAAACGGCAGTTGCCGGTTTTTTTTTACCCGCGCTGCTTTCTTTTTAATCTTTTCGTTTTTGATGCCCAGTTTTAACGAGATCATTTGCGAGGAAATCTCTACATGTATTTACCACGGAGCCGCGGGACTGGGCCGGAGTGACCGCGGAGGTTCAGCACCAAAAACTCGTTGCATAGTAAGACTGTCTGACTTTTTATCAAGTCATTTTTACTGGCGCCACCTGGCCAGCACTTGGACCGATCTGGTGGCCCGGTTGGTTTTAAAAGTAGGTCTGGGCCATTTATATTGTCGACCCCAAAAGATTATAGATAAGAAAATGTGAAATTACGAGAAAAATACAAGAACAAAACACAGGATCTAAATGGTCAGGATTTCACTGTACATGGTGCAGAAAAAGCCGTGTGTAGCTGTGATTTTATCCATAAAATCAATAACGCTGATTCATTCCCGTTGAGGTGAACTTTATTCCCGACTTGAATCATATGATGAGTATCGTACTTTACTTCACATTACAATACATTTTCTTAATTATACTTTGCAATTTTTTGCACTGTTTTGGTATGTTTTGGGAGGTAATGCTTTTTGCTGTACACTCACTGGTCACTTTATCAGGTACACATGTTCAACTGCTCGTTAAGTTTCACACATGGCCATCACTAAGTTGTTACAGAATGAGCAGAAAAAGAGAAACTATCCAGTGAGCGGCAGTTCTGTCTTGTTGAGGTCACAGGAAAGTGACTAGACGATTTAAGTTGATAGAAAGAAACAGTAACTCAGTCAAATCATGGACCAACAATGGACACAACACAACATCTTATTTTTCTTTTTATATTTCCACACAGCTGCTTTGAGACGGTCTATAACCTGGAAAAATCCCTTTGTAAATAAACTGAACTTGAATGTGAACTTGATGGTGTGGGTGAGATTTTTTTTTAATCACTTTGGGTCTATTAGTGCCAACTGAGCATCATATCAGCGTACTATATTGCGCATAGTGTGGACATTCACTTAATGGTGGCAGCAGTCACTGTTTAAATATAAATCTCTTGGTGGTGACTTTATAATAGCTCAGTTGAAAGCCATTAAATTCAGCATTACTGAGAACAACACGGACCAGAGCAGCGGACCTGCGGACTGGACCCCCTCTGTCAGTACACAGCGCTCATACGCCTCAAAGTCCACCTCTCGTACCGAGCAGACGTGATCCACACGGCAGTCAGCATGGCATTGGCTGAGGTCGTAGCCCACAGAGTTGAACTCAAAGTACTTCTGGAGGTAACACTTCTCATCAGAGATCCGCTCCAGCACTTTCTGCATGGAGCCTGGAGAAGCATCCGGAACACGGAACGCCTCTGTCAGCCGATACTCCTTCTCCCATCGAGCTTGTGCGATGTTGGCGTGGGTCAGGTTGAAAGCGTATGTGACAATATCCTTGAGAAGACATTATTTAAACCGTCAGATGTCGTGATGCCTTTTCTCTTGGGACACGTCTTACCTTGACCAACAGCGTTTTGGTGTCATACTCAAAGACACGAATTCCAGGGTTGTTTCCGCCGTCAGTGACACCAGGCAGTGTTGTGATCCAGGGTGTCACTCCAGGAGTCAGGAACATGCTGTTGATTGGTTGTCCTGTGACAGGTGTGGAACCACATGTTATTTATGAGTTTAAAGCACCTGTTAAGTGAATAGTTACTTTAGATGAGACAAAATAGAAGTTAGGAATTAGAAATTTTTTAAAATGCAATGAACCTTTGGAGCTGTAGAACATGCGGAAACTGTCCGTGTGGTGATGCCCAAAAAACTGTCCCTGTATGATGCCGCTGTGTTTTTGGATCATCTCCACGTAGCGCTTATTGAACTCTTTTCTGAACCAGGCCTTGTGGCGCTTTTTCTCAAAGATCCCAGGAGGAACGTGACCAATCAGATAGACCTTCTCCTTGTTTTTAGCGGCGTCCTGAAGAACTTTGTCTGCCCAGCTGAACTGGTCTGCAGGGTCTTTCAGTTTTTCTGTGAGTTGGTTCTGATCGTAATAGAGGTTTGTGTTCAAGACCATGATCCTGAAGCCGGTTTGATTCAGCAGCTTCTCTGTGTAATATCCACCTGCAATCACAAGCACATTGTCCTTCAGCTGTCAGAAACTTTGTGAAGACTCATGTCCATGTGTTGATGTCCAACCTTTGATAAACGTTTCTTTTGAAGTTGGTTGTAGCCAGTCATTCCACAGATTTGCTGTTTGCTCATAGATGGTGTTCTTCTCTGCGGGCATTTGGTTCTTTGGATGATAGTCGTGGTTTCCCAGTGAGGAATACACCTTTGTTTCTGAAGCACACGCACAGTGAACTTTTCACATAAAGGTGCAATCAAACGCGAATAATTGTAAGGTGGGTTGCACATACTAGGAAACATGGTTTTGATGATGCTGGTGAGGTTGTTGATGATATTCAGGACCGGTTGGGTTCCCAACTGATTATCTGGAACATGAGGTGTGTCGTCTCTAAGAGAAAAAGAGTTATAGTCTTTTTATAAGTTATACATCACTCAAAATCAGCAAGACTCTCCTGATAAAACACAGTTTGGTATTGTTAGGCCAGATTTCCACCACTTGCTTCAGTCAATGAGGGTGAAACCTTTCAGGGCAAGATTAAGGGAAAAGCCTCAGAGATTTACTGTGAGGTTTCATCTACAGGTCTGTGTCAAAATGTCTTGGAAACTTGAGTTTGATGTGGAGGACGCTGGACAGGATTGGCAGAACCAAGCGTATCGTATATAAGTCAAGTCAAGTCAAGTCAAGTCATCTTTATTTTTACAGCACTTTTAAAACAGATGAACTGACCAAAGTGCTTTACACTTTAGAAACAACAGAAAATACAAAGGGCAATCACAATAAAATGTAAAAAGTCGGATTACCATAAAAATATATTAAAATGAATAAAACAATACCGGACACTAAAAAGCCAAATGCTCATGCAGGGTTGAACGCCAGAGAGAAAAGATGGGTTTTCAGCTTTGATTTAAAAACAGTCAGGGAGGAGGCCTGTCTAACTTGCAGAGGGAGAGCGTTCCACAACCTCGGCCCTGCCACAGCAAACGCCCTGTCTCGCCCGTCTAAGATGTTGGATATTCTGCCAAGAATGTGGAGCACATGAAGCAGCTGATGAGATGAGTCAGCATTACCTTGCTAACACTGTTTACAGTGAAACTGTACTGCTGACCTCAACTGGGGATGAGGTAGGATGTTGGAAATCTCTCTCCTCAGAGTTTGTTCAACTATAGAAGCATGAGCTTCCAGGTGATGTCAAAGCCAGGGTGCTGGAGAGGAGAATTAGGCCAATAGAGAAACCTTGGATGCAAGAAGAACAATGCAACTTCCATCCTGGTCATCAAACGAATGATCAGCTATATGCTCTCATAAGGGTGTCCGTGAGAGTTTGCCAGTCAATTTCAGGCAACATGATTTCAACTTTGTAATTTGAAGACAATGTTAATTTGTGGACTTTTTGAAGCCAACAAGCACTGGGCACTGAGATGATTTGAAGCTGAATGTGAAGTAGCTAAATTTAGCTTCGTTCACGGGTTTTGGGTTGACGGGGGAAAAAAAAGACCTTTTGGCACAACCTTTTAGATTTGGATGTCTTTTCCTCCCACGTCCTAACAGGAGAAGCATCAAAGGAACATCAAGAAAACTCTGGAGGGAGTATGTCTCTTGTCTGGTCTGGGAAAGATTTTGTGTTTTTCCAGAGAAGCCAGTCACCGCTGCTCAGGCTGTTGCCTCTAAGACCCCGAAATAAAATAATAAAATACATTTTCTAACAAAGACGAAAGCACACAGGGTGCTACTATAAACCCAATGTGTGCTACAAATAGATGAGAACTTTTAACACACCCAGTCCAGAGAATAAAATCAGGGTTCGGTAAGATGTTCCTCATGGCATGAACTGTAGAGTTAATGAGATTCCAGGATGAGTCACAAACATAATCTCCGAATGTGCCAGCGTTTGGAGTCGGTCGGCCTCCACTAGAGGCACAAACTGATGACGGATTCTTTCCTCCAACACCGTAAGTAGGATCCCAGTGAAGATCTGTGATGTGCCAGAAATAACCTGTGGAAACAATACAAATGTTAAGGTTAGCATAATCATAACAACAACTACTGTATATTTACACACAGGGCATTTTGTTCTGGGGAATCTTTATTCATCCAATATTATTGAATTTTATTTACTTACAAACACTGTGGCATTATGTAAAAAAAATTCACATCATTTGGTCATATCTGAAAGATGATAACGGCGATCGCTCTCTCTTAACGTTCTGTTTACTGCTTTAAGACATGAATAAATCAGATAAGATCTGTTAGGCCTTTGGAAATAACACGACAGAGCATAAGCTACTGAAAAAATTACTTTAAAATATGTTCTATTAATCTAATATTAATATCTATTAATAAATATTACTTTTAAACAGTCAAGTGCTCGAAAAGTAAAATTGTGATTGATACAACAATGAATTTAAACAACACACTTTTAACTTAAAACACACTTCACGCCTATCTGGAAATTGTCTGAAAGCCTCATTCGTACAAATTTATTGCTTAAGGTTGCGTACCCTTATAATAAGTTTTTATTATTATGAATTATATATTATTTTATTATATGAATTCAAGAGATCGTAAGGAAAATAAATCCATTGGTGCTCACTAAAACGCTAGGAAACAGAATAGGGGAAATAAGATATGCTAAAATATTAGGGGATGGAAACCTGTTGATTAGGTGTGCGGATGAAGGACAGATGGAAAGAGCTTTGAGAGTAAAAGAGATGGTAAAATGTAGAGTGGAACAGTCCAGCAGGGTGGGAGATGGCAAGAGAGGGGGGTGCGCGGGGGTAATAACAGGAGTACTGATAAGTGTAAGCATGGAAGAGTTGGAAAAGAATATAAAGGGTGGGATAGTAAAGAAAGTAATAAGATTAAAAACAAAACTGGAGGGAGTGATTACGGATAGTGAGTCAGTAAAAATAGAGTTTGAAGGTGAGAATGTTCCCCAGAGGGTGTATCTGGGATTTATGAGTTACCCAGTAAGGGTATTTATAC
The DNA here is from genome assembly GCA_028128575.1 of Paedocypris carbunculus. NCBI lineage: Eukaryota > Metazoa > Chordata > Actinopteri > Cypriniformes > Paedocypris > Paedocypris carbunculus. The sequence goes on along the minus strand of SOMO01000016.1, from coordinate 786,900 downwards.
CTAAACCATTGAGATGTTATAAATGTCAGAGATTCGGGCACATAGCACAAAATTGTAAAAGGGAAAGGAGGTGCGCACGATGTGGGGGAGATCATGAGTTTGGGAAGTGTGGGGAAGGAGTGGAGCCAAGATGCTGCAACTGTGGAGGTGGCCACAATGTGGCATATGGGGGATGTGAATTTATGAAGAGGGAGGTCCAGATACAGAAAGTACGAGCTGAGAAAAGAAGTACATATGCAGAAGCAGTAAAAATGGTAAAAGAAAGAGAAGGGGGAAGGCTTGAGGAACAAGTAAAAGAGACAAAAGAGCAGCAAGAAGCAGAGAGAGAAAGAATATATGTAAACAAGAGAGACTTGGTGACATTTATAGCAGGGGTGATAAACAGCACGGCAGAAGTGAAATCAAAAAATGATAAAATTCAGTTAATAGTTAAAGCAGCAGCAAGTCACTTGGGCCTGAAAGGACTGAACTGGGAAGAAGTGAGGGAAGATCTGACCCAACAGGCAAGTCAAGAAGTAATAAGTAGTGGATCGTAATGGTGAAACTTTTGCAATGGAACGCTAGAAGTTTAATAGCAAATGGACAGGAGTTTAAACATTTCATAAGTGAACTTAAAAATAAACCAGACATCTTATGTATTCAGGAAACATGGCTTAAACCTAACTTAGTTTTGTTATACACGGGTATACAGTAGAAAGGAAGGACAGGGCAGAAGGAGTGGGAGGGGGGTGCGCTACATTTATAAGAAGAGGAATGCCATACAGGAAAATAGAGGAGGGGATAAGTCAGGAGTATATAGTCATAGAAGTGTGGGAAAACAATAGGAAATTGAGTATAATAAATTATTACAATCCCTGTAAAAAACTAGTGCTAGAAGAGTTAATTAGGATAAAAGGACAGGATGGGCGGAAGGTGGTGTGGTGTGCAGATTTCAATGCGCATAGCGCAATTTGGGGGAGTGGAAAGACAGATGCGAATGGAAGAGTGATAGAGGAGCTGATGGAGGAAAAAGAGCTGGTGAGCATAAATGATGGAACAAAGACAAGGATTAATGTTACAACGGGGCAGGAATCAGCAATAGATGTAACACTGGTATCAAATACAATAGCAGGAAACAGCAGTTGGAAAGTGCTCAGAGCCAACACATTCGGGAGTGATCATTACCCAATATTGACAGAAACGGATGGCAGGAGAGAGGAGGAGAGAGAAGAAAGGGAGGGAAGGTGGAAAGTATAAAAGGCAGATTGGGGGAAGTTTAAAAGAACAAGTGAAGAGACATTCAGTAGAATTGCAGCAATAGGAAATATTGACAAAAGCAATGATGAAATAATAGCAGCTATTTTAAAAGCAGCTGAAGAAGCAATACCCAGAGGAAAAATAAGAAAGTATAACAAAATGGTCCCTTGGTGGAATGAAGAATGCCAAAGGGCAATTAAGACAAGAAACAAAGCGTTTAAAGCAGTTAAACATATGCACAATATGCAAAGCTTGATTGAATACAAGCAGTGGTTAGAAGAACAATAAAGCAGGCCGAGAAGAGTAGTTGGAGGAAAATGTGTGATCAAATAAGAACGAGGACACAGGTAAGCGAAGTGTGGGGGTATATAAAGAAAATGGGAGGGGTGTATAGACAATGGGAATATCCTGTGATGGTCACTGAAGAGGGAGTGGGAGTAACGGACAGAGAAAAGGCAGAGGTGATGGTGGGGGTGTTCGCAAAAATTCATAGTTCTAAAAACCTGACAGAAGAAGAAGAGAGGAGGAGGGAAACGACAAAAGAGAGGAATGAATATACAATAGAAACAGTAGACAAAGAAAATGAAAATACACTAAATTTACCATTTGTGATGGAAGAGATGGAAAGGGCATTAAAAAGAGCTAAATCAACAGCCCCGGGGAAAGACCAAATACATTATGACATGCTAAAACATCTAGGAAGCAAAGCTAAATATAAGTTATTAGAACTATATAATGAAGTATGGAAAGAAGGTAAATTGCCAAAGAAATGGAAAGAAGCAGTAGTGATACCAATTAGAAAACCAGCAAAAGACCCGACTAAGCCATCAAGTTACCGACCAATAGCCCTGACATCCAACATAAGCAAAATAATGGAGAGAATGATATCAGAAAGACTAACATATACATTAGAAAAAAGACAGATACTAGCAAATCATCAGAGTGGGTTCAGGAAGGGAAGAAACACAATGGATGCAATAATTCGGTTAGAAGATGAGATAAGAAAGGCGCAAACAAACAGAGAAACTGTAATAGCAGTATTTTATGATATAGAAAGAGCGTATGACATGCTATGGAAGGAGGGATTGTTAATAAAAATCAACAAATTACAAAGAAAGGATGTATAAGTGGGTGAAAGACTTTTTAAGTGAAAGGAAGATTCAAGTAAAAATAGGAATAGAAATGTCAAAACAATGTACAGTCGAAAATGGAACGCCACAGGGGAGTGTAATAAGCCCATTATTATTTATTATAATGATTAATGACATATTTAATGAAGTCCCAGTAGGAATAGGCAGGTCCCTATTTGCGGATGATGGGACGCTTTGGAAAAGAGGGAGAAACATAGAACACATAAAAGAGGAAATTACAAGAAGCAATTGAGAAGGTAGTAGAATGGGGCTTAGAATGGGGGTTTAGATTGTCGAATCTACGAAAAGACCAAAACAATGTACTTTACGAGAAAGAAAGTTAGGGAAGAAGTAAGTTTAAAAATGTGTGGCAGAGAATTGGAAAGGGTGAAATCGTACAAATACTTAGGAATAATAATGGACACAAGAATGACGTTAGCGGAGCACATAAAGAAGGTGGAAGACAGGTGCAAGAGAGTAATTAATGTAATGAGATGTTTGACAGGAAGGGAATGGGGAGCAAGTCGATTCTCACTGAAACACATATGATAAGATCAGTATTAGAATACGGAAGTGTGGTAGTGGGATCAGCAGCAAAGTCACAGCTGAAAAAGATGGAGGTTATCCAGAGCCAAGCATTGAGAGTGTGCTGTGGAGCGGTGAGGACGACACCTGTACAGCGGTACAAGTGGAGTGGGTGAAATGCCTTTGGATCTGAGAAGACAGCAGCTAATGGCAAACTACTGGGTGGGATTGAAGGGGCATGAGGAAACACACCCCACAAAGACGGTGCTGAGAGAGTGTTGGGAGGACGGCAGAAGAGCAAGGGAAAACTTTGGGCGGATGGGGAATAAAGTAGCAAAGGAGCTAGGCATAATAGACATGCCAATTAGTGAGACGGTAGCAATACCAGTAATGGAACCATGGAGGATAAAGAGACCGGAAATGGATTGGAGTATGGTGGAGAAAAAGAAGGAAAAGATTGAAGGAAGGAACTGGAAAAGTGAATATGACATCTATGTGAGCGAAAAATATAAGGAATTTATACAAATATATACGGACGGGTCAAGAGACCCAGAGGCAAAGAGGACAGGATTTGGGGTGGTGATACCGGAGATAGGAACAGAAATCAAAAAAAGAACAACGGATATGGTGGGAATTTATACAGTGGAGATGATGGCAATATTGAAGGCAGTGAAGTGGGTGGACGAAAACAGACCGGGGAAAGCTCTGATTTGCACAGACTCGTTGGCAGTACTGCAAAGTTTAAAATCATGTGCATCAAAGGCAAGACAGGATGTAGTGTATGAGGTGTTACAAGAAACAACTAAGGTAACAAGAAAAGGAGAGCGGATTGTGTTCATGTGGATCCCGGCACATGTGAGAATCAGTGGGAAAATAAAAGCAGACAGAGCAGCAAAACAAGCAATTAAAAATGAAAACATAGACACAGAAATCAAAGTGAGTAAGGCAGAAGTGAAAAGCAAAATATGGGAAGAAATAACAAAATGGCAGGAAAGATGGGATGAAGAAAGTAAAGGAAGACACTTCTATAGGATTCAAGGAAAGGTGGGAAAGGAAAGAGTGGAAGAGGGAAACAGAAAAGAGGATGCGACCATGACCAGACTTAGAATGGGACATTGTATGTTAAATAAAACACTAAAGTTATTAGGGAAGCACAGAACGGGGAAGTGTGAAGAATGCGAAGAGGAGGAGACAGTGTAACATGTGATGATGACATGTAAAAAATATGACGTACAAAGAAAAATAATGAGGGGAAGGCTGGGGGAGATGGGGAGGGAATTCAAACTGAAGGAGGTAGTGGGAGCAGAGGGTAGAAGAGAGAGAGGAGTGGTGAGGGCGTTTCTCAGAGAGACCCAGCTGATGGAGCGGATCTGAGGGGAAGAGAGGTGAATAAATGAAGTGGAACGCTCCAACCCACACTCCGGGGCAGAGGGGGACGGTAACACGTCCAAAAGTTGGATGTCAACCGCCGTTAAAGAAGAAGAAGAAGAATTATGGCCGAACTCTAAAAAAAGTTTAGTGAGAAATTAAGAAAAACAAATGTGGTAAACTATAAGAAATCCCGCCCGCATACTTGGCGGCCAGCCAATAGGAAAGACCGCGACTTTATTTAAAGCTCCCTAGAGACACCTGGGCAGTCTTGGTTGCTGCCACCACGTCCGTGAGCGGCGGGAATGCTTCTCACTTCGTGGCTGGCTGTTTGAGGAATTGTTCCAAGTGCTGCGCTAACTCGATTTCATGCGTGTGTACTTCACGCATGGGACTCAGGGTTGTTCTCGCACTGCGGTGGAGCGGCGCGTGGGCCACATTGGGTCAGGTAAGTGGTTTCAATGCAGGTCTCTCGGTGCAGGCACCTGATGTATTGGTTAGATCTCGCAAATACATCGTTCCTGCGCTCTCGTGGCGGCGCGAGCATTACTCCACGTCGGGACGCTGCGTGAAGGCTATGGAGAGTGTGGGCGACCGCGCGGCTCCGCTGATCTGGTTGGGGTATGTACATCATCAGGTTGTTTTCTTTGATTTGCATGTCTCTGATGGCTGTGTGCAGGAGGGCACGCGCTTGGACGGTGGTGGCCTGGACGGGGCGCTGTTTCGCTGTTACCTCTAGTTGAGTGACCCTATACACCGTCTGCCTTTCAACCTTGCCTGTTCCTGGGACCACCTGGACATGCGTGTGTGTGTGCGCGTGATATGAACTGTGCGTCGATTCAGTGTTTGCGCGAGACGTGTATATGTGTGTGCGCGTGACACGAAGTGCGCGTCGGTTCGGTGTTTGCGCAGGACGTGTGTGTGCACGTCACACGAAGTGCGCGTCAGTTCTGTGTTTGCGCGGGACGTGTGTGTGTGTGTGTGAAGCCAAAGTCAAGAGATTGGTCGTCTTACCGTTTGGTGGGGGGCGCGGAGCACTAGTTACAATGTGCATTAATTGATGTTGCTGATTCACTGCGGTGTGTGGGTGAGCGTGAGTGACGTGCCGTGTTACTGGGTGCTGAAGACCATCGATTGACCGGGCGATATCTGCAGACGGGTGTATCGTGTGCATGAGCGTTGTATGTCCATTTTAAGAACGGTCTTGGACCATTTAATGCTAAATTGTATTTAATTAAAAAACTTATTTTGTACTTCGCTACTCGTGTGTCCTACCTTCTGTGTGTGCACGAACCGTTTTCCCTGCTACACAAAGATGGTAAAGAAAAAAGAAATGCTAGTTCTATTTCTTATATTCGCATGTTTCTAACTTGGTGGCTCAATTTCTGTCAGGTTTTAGACGGCATTCATTATTTAGAAATGCATGTGAAACATTGGAGTGATATTTTGAAGGTTGGGACGGATTAATGACATTTTAATTATTTTCAATGAGAAATTTAGATTTTAACAAATCAACATTCTAGCTCTACACTGCAAAAAATGCACATGAAAAAATAAGAAAATAAAAAAACAAAGAGTAAAAAGGCTTAAATGGAGTAAAATCTCATTGGTCATCATTGGTAGAATGAGATGAAAATTTTACTTGGTAAGACAAGTAAACAAGTCCCATTTTCTTAAAACGAGCAAATTAATCTTTTACTCTTGTAAGTAAGCTAGTTAATTTATCTTGTCCGAAAAAAAAAACAAGATTTATTGTGTAATTTCAAGATCTTTTGGCTTGTCAAGAATTTGTTTTTTACAATGTAGCCTAACAATAAATCAAAGAAAACTCTACTCTTCTTTAAAAATGAAATTAAAAAGGTAAAACGATGCACACCTTTGTACAATGGATTTTTTCTAATCTTTAGGTTAGTTTCTCTGCTAGATCCAGTTCCTGTACACTAAAGGTGGGAGATCTCAGACTCACCGCTCAGCGCGCCACAGCCTCCAGACAAGCTTAAAATGCAGAGAACAATGGTTTTCCACACATTTGCCATCGTGGGATCCAGCGAATGCGTTTCAGTCTCAGGAAACGCTATTGTGAACCGATCGAGCTCACAGCGGCCAATAAAACGACAGATAAGATAAAGCAGGAGGCAATGAACACACCATGAACAGCTGTTAGCGCGCATCAAGACAAAATAACTGGCGGCTTCACTCAGCGATTGCTATTTATATCACATTTTTCTTTTTTGATGTCACACACCCGATATGTAAGTGTTTGTGTGCACTTGAGAAGAAACCTGTGGACTGTTGGCAAGCGGAGAATCACTGGCTTATGTGTAGCACTTTATTATCCTGAAGCAAATTGTTTGTTTGAGGAGACAAATCTAAAATCTCAGTGAAGTGTGTGTTTGTGTGAGATGATTTAACCACATTTGTTTAAAACTTCTGTATGAGCTGTGTGTGATCAATTTTTATGATCTGCGTGTCATTCGTTTGTTTTTTTTTTTAAAGTGAAATAAAATTTAAATCAATGAAAATCAATGTACTTACAAGTACGTAAATAAGTACACGAAATGTTAGTATAGGAAACTCCACGCCAGCAGAGGGCTTCCTCTGCTTCTGCAGTGACTTCCTGTTGACAAATGTCAGTTCGTACATGTCCAGCATGCTCAAGTATTGTTGCTTTCCTGTCTGCCATTCCACATACTAATATAAATAACTACAAAATATTGTAACGTTACGAATTTCTTGTGTACTGTTATAAGTGTCCATGTTCATTTAGTGCATTCATTCATTTCATTAAAATTTTTCCATGTCCCTTCCGGGGCTCCGTAATTTTTCCACTGTCAGTCACTCACAAAACAATAAAGGTTTGCACATATATGTTTCTGGGCGTGCACGCCTCAGGCGCACGACTTTCCCTCTCTTTCTCTCTCCCAGTGTGCAGATCTGCATCGGCTGAGATCGGCAGTGAACAGACGAATGCCATGATCTGCTTCTCTATAATGTCCTTATTTAGCTCAATGGTTATTTTATTTAAAACATTTTTTTTACGAATTGCGTTTGTGAACCATTGTATGTCCTCCATATCCCAAAATGTATATTTTTACTACCCAACATGGCACTCTACCAGTCTCACCAACTTGTCAAAACAATGCTGCTTTTATAACGGAAATTGTAACTTTATTTTTAAGCCCTTAAAAACACATTTAAACAACGTGATGTACAGGAAGGTAAAGCATAAGGTAAAACAGATGATGATATACATAAAAACAGCATATAGTAAAAGTAAAATCACATAACAAACAAACAAACAAACTAAAAAGACAGATAAAATAATGTCACAACTCAACACAAGATGGGTTTTGAGGAGTAGTTTAAAAGCAGGTAAGGATGCTGTGGACGGGCAGCTTGTTCTATATAGTTTTGGAGCTCAATCCATAAAGAAACACAATTATTGTTATGAATTAAGTAAAATTTTTTGGTGTGGCCATCCGTTATATTTTCTGTTTCTTATGTGGCCCCATGGAAAAAAATAACTGCCCACCCCTGATCTGACAGTAAAGAGTTTGCTTCAGCTCTCTCTAACCCTCAGGCCAAGATGAAAAGCAGATTGACCTTAAGATTGTTTTATATTTTTGTATATTTTTGCACTGTATGTCTGCACTGTCTGGAGTTTGCATCTAAGCTTTTTCACTCACCACAGCTCACACGCATTTACATTTAGGTCTCTCATTTAGAGAGAACATTATTTGTACACAAAATTGGAATTGTAACTTTTTTCAAAGAAATAGGATGCAGGGAGTAACCTGAATAAGCGTCTCCAATTTTTAATACAGTATCTCTTTTAAAGTAGTAGCCCTGGAGTTTATTTAAAAAATGAGAGAGAAAGAGAGTGAATTTCTTTCTTTGTTGATCTTCAAAGGAGAGAGACGGAGAAAGAGTGAGAGACATATTGCATTGTATTTGTTATTTTACTTTTGAAAAATAAATGAGCACAGGATGTTTTTTTTTTCTTTTTTAACCGAACCAGCTCCAGTAATTGAATGCAATCACCAGCAGAGGGCAGCAAAACACGTTTTGATAGAACAACACAAACACCCCAGTTCGAACATCTCTCTCTCTCTCTCTCTCTCTCTCTCTCTCTCTCTCTCTCTCTCTCTCCTCCCCCTCCCTCCCTCTTTTCCACTCAAGTCTATCTCCCGCTCTATATATATTCCACTGTAGTCTCCCTTTCTCAGTATTTCTCTCTCCCTCTCAGTCTATCTCCCTTTCAGTATGTATTTCTCTTTTAGAATAGAATAGCCTTTATTGTCACTGTGCACATATACGATGTGAGTCATATAAATGTACAGTGAAATTATAGCAACTTCCTATCCAACACGCATTAATAAATCTTTTCAAAATTTACAATAGTGCAATATGTTACAGACACAGAACTTTACAGCGGTGGAATTTGTGGATTATATAAAATATATGGATTATATACATTTTGGTTGAGCTGGTTGATTTTATATGCACTTCTTGATTTCAGTGCATAGTTTGTTTAATGTAGTGATGGTTTGGGGAAAAAAACTTCAGTTTTTCAGTCTGTTTGTTCTCGCTCTGATGCTCCTGTATCGTCTTCCTGACGGCAACAGGTTGAGCAGATCAGATCGGGATGAGAACTGTCCGGGATGATGTTCTCAGCTCTGCTGAGGCAGCGGGAGGTGTAAATGTCCACAAGGGAGGCGAGAGGACAGCCTATGATCTTTTGCGCTGTCTTCACTACTCTCTCCAGCCTCCTCTTGTCCCGTGCCTCCTGAAGTCGACCTTTTATTATTCTCTCTCAGTATTTCTCCCTTTCTCAGTACTTACTACTCTCGCTCTCTTATTATTCTATCCCTCTCTCAGTATTTCTCTTCCCTCTCAGTCTATCTCTCTCTCTTTTGTGATTTTATTGTTCTCTCTCCCCCCTTTTCTTTCAGACCCTCTATATCTCTCATGCTCTTCCTGTCTTCTCACACTGTGAAGACAGTGAATGTTCTTAATTGGCTAGATCTATAAACACTTTTCCAGCAGACAAACACAGGAACGTATGTACACTGCAGCGTTCCTGAAATAGAAAAACAAGTCAGACCAAACTAATCAAAAGCAGAACAGAAACCAACAGACACAGCTTGAAGACTTACGTCAGGCTTACGGACAGCTACTCTTCCATAACTGAACCACAACATTCAAACACAATGCAATCGCATGAATATTGCAATCAAGAACCAACGATTAAATATATTTTTATTGAATCAAACACAATCTTAGTAGGACACATAAGATGGCAGAGAAATAATCCTTGAGTTGCCAAGTCAAAAAAAAAAAAAAAAAACTATGCTAAGAATGAACAAATGAGTGAATGGATGAGTGACTGACATCATCGCTTCATTACAAAACGCTTCATCCTGGAAGTGCTGAGAAACCGGCCTACCAATGGAACAAACCAAAGTATAGAATAAATAAGGGAAATAATACTGAAAAATAAAACCTTTAGAACTATATATTACAATATAAAATAGTCAAGTCTTTGTACTACTGATCTGCTAAATCATAAAAAAAGCGTAAAAACATTCTGAATTTTAAATGGTCTAGAATGAGGGTCTAGAGCGGAGCGCGGGGGGGGACCGGTGGGCTTATGTGCTGCAGGTGACAGGCATGACAGAGCAGGCGTCCGTCCAGCGGATAACAGCGGTGACCTTCATCATCGTTCAGCTCCATGTGACAGTCCTGAGGGAACATCACGCACCTCATCGTCTGCTCTACGCCACAGTCTGTGGACTCACCTCACAGTAGTAGCACTCCACATGATAGTCCCGGTCCATAGACACCACTCGAATGGTCTCATCCGACCCCTGCAACCCGAATCTTAGTTTAGTTTCTAATCTAAACACACACACACAGTTGCATTTTTATCCAGTGCAATATCAGTATCCAGTGCATGTGTAACTGTATACAGGGCAATTCAAGTATACATGTGTGGATATATTTGTTACATTTCTTTAAACTGTAATTAAATCATAATACTCTTTAAATTCTACTGTTTTATATTGTAAAATTTTATATTAAAATTGTACTGCTACTGCAAGTGAAATGTCCTCCTGGTGGGGACAAATAAAGAACTTTCAATCCAATTCAATTTTTATCATCCAGTGACCATGTTGTTATCCAGTCTTTGTCTTTGTCTTGTCATGGTTTTAGTGATAATCATAGCCATTTACTTAACACCAACAACCAGACGATTACATGAATAAAAAGCAACAATTCTCTTACATATTCACACGTGCGCTATGAGACAGTTAAGACAGTTTTAAGATAGTTGAGAACTTGAACGGCAAAACTGTGTTTGTGCCTCAATTACCTCTATGGTCACTTGTGGGGATCTTTGCCTGTTTGAGGGTCTAGATGGGATATCAGGAGTGAAGTTATAACTGAGTTTGTTCTTAAAATTAGAGTAAAGGTGGTGAGGGAAATCACGCACACACACACACACACGCACACACACGCACACACACACACACACACACACACACACACACACACACACACACACACACACACACACACACACACACACACACACACACACACACAAACACAACTCCTGATTCCCAGATTACATTTTTGTGGTTTGACTATTTTTAATGCATGATGCTTTACTTGTAAACTCCTTTGAATTATCGGAGAATAATGACAGTCTGTAATTTCTCACAGATGTTGCTGCAGGGATTTTGGCTGCTTGACAAAATTCCTTAATTGTCAGTTGCTCAATTAAGGACTAACACAAAACAAAATCAGATTTAATGTCTAAGTTTGCATATGACAACCTTATGTGGCCTGACTCATTTTTGTTACCTCTTATTGCAGGAAGAAAAACACAATTTCTTTAAATAATAACGAATATAAACAATTTGTGTTTAATTATAGTCATTTACTCAATAAATAAACAAATAGAAATTGTGGCTTGCTATGTGACATTCAACAGTGGCTATTGCACATTTACTGTTAAATCATTGTTTTGAGTTGTACCTGGTCAATGGAAGGAAGCTCATATTATTGCTACCCTTGAACAGGCTTCAGAGTATAGAGTATAAAATACAAGTATAGAGTATTAAGAGTATAAAAACGAGGATTTGCAGCTCTCACTTTGACCTAAATGCCTGTATTGTATTTGTATTATTAATTACGTATTCGTTTAAAAAATATTTCCTTTTAAAAGGGATTATCCAGACCCTGGGAAATACTTAAAATGCACAATTGACATTGATAGCATTTTTCTAGCATGCGTCATGGGTTGATGTTCTGTGTGGTTCGGTTCTTCTCACCTCTGTCGGCAGGATCGGCTGCTCACACGCTGCACATTTAGGTGCCAGGACTCTAAAGAACAGGAAGGAGCAACAAATAATCTCTAACAGGGCTCAGCAACACCAAAGTCAGAGGTTCAATCCCACGTGTGACATCCTTACTTTTTCATGTGAATTTTTAAACGTTAAACAACCTTACGTCCAAAAAGTGTTTTCCTAACCACTAGACCAGAGGTCGGGAACCTTTTTGGCTGAGAGAGCCATAAACATGGCATATTGGTAAAAATAAAGTCCAAAAGAGCCATACCTGTTTATATCTAATAACAAGTACATTTTTGCATATTTTTTACAACCAAGGAGGAGGCTTCTGGAGGCGTTATAAGCGAGGATACACCAGTGTTTGCTTTGCGGAAGGGTTTTACCGACTTAGCGTCTGAATTCTCCGCCCTCTTCACATCTTCACCAACCGCAAATAAGTGTAAACGTTTTGTAATTGCTGCTGGTTATGTTTTTAATACGTTTAATTTCGACAAATATTTAGGGCAGTTTTAATCACGTTTTTTACATGTTTATTTTAGTAGCTTATTGCTTTTAATCACTAAACGAATGTTTCTTATAACATTATTTTGAATTGAATTGAATTTTGAATGGAATTGAATTTATTGTCATTGTAAAATACTTATTTATTTCATTAGTTGTATTTAGTTAGGGCTCAAATGAAACAAACACATTACCATTTATAACTGTTGTGTACAATTCCTTTTACATAGGACTGATAAGGAGACAGTTATTAGTCGATTATTAGTCATAAGTCGATCCGCTTATTAGTCGACCCCCCCAGTTCAGCTGTGAGATTGTGGTATTCTGTTTAGACCCCCTTAAAAGACGGGAGAGAAAGAAATGAGAGAAAAGTGAAAAGATAGAAATGAGTAGAAACCCAATTTTGTGTTTTATATAAAGTCAATTCCGTTTACTTGGGGCCCATCAAGATACTAAAGCGGCGCCGGGCACACACCCCCCTTCCGCAGAGACTGGAAGATTTGTGGGAAAAGTGCCCTGTCCCTTTAAGAGAAATGCAGTTCTCCCGAACGCTTCTGACTCGTGTTTTGGGATTAAATACTACGTTTTGAAATCCACCGTGTGAGTGTGACTCGTTCATTTGTGAAGCCCCACGCTTTTACCTTAATTTAAAGAGCTGAGCTGAGACGCGAGGCGCACGCAGCCTGTATGTGTGTGTGCGCGCGCCCGAGCTAGAGAGAGTGAGACGCAAGCCACCCAGGTGTACCTGTGTGTGCGCACTAGACACAGAGAGACCGCGCGCGCAGCCAGCACCCGATGTGGAGACCTCCGTGAACTTGGCCCCCCACCCAACGCCAAAAAATGCGAAAATAGTCGCATTAGTTTGTGCTTCGTTTGTGCTCGTTTGTGTTTTTTTTTTCAGATATTAAAAAATATTTTATAGGTCATCTAAGGTCACTCAGCCCCCCAGATAGCTCCAAAATGAACAGAAACAGTCTCCTTCGTTTGTGCTCGTTTGTGCTGCAAAGATTTTCGTTTGAGCTTCTTTGGTTTTCGAGATATTAAGCTATATTTAAGCTAATTTATTTTGTTTAATATCTGAAAAATTATATAAGCACAAACGAAACTTTTTGCAGCACAAACGAGCACAAACGAAGAACAAACGAAGGAGACTATTTTCACATTTTTTGGCATTGGGTGGGGGGCCAAGTTCACGGATGTGATGTGGAGAGCTATTGCTTCTGCTGTGCTCGCGCAGTGTTCTGAGTAAAATAATTTCTATTTCGGTAGACCGCGCGTATAAGTCGAGCCCCCCACTTTGAGCCCAAAAATTTTAGGAAAAATCCTCGATTTAAAGTCGAGTAAATACGGTATATATTGAAGTTCATGAAGATTCATGCATCCTTTGATTAACTGTCTCCTCATCAGTCCTATGTAAAAAGAATTCTACACAACAGTTATGAATGGCAATGTGTTTGTTTCATTTGAGCCCTAACTTAATACAACTAACGAAATCAATAAAGAAATATTTTACCATGACAAAAAAGGCATTCAATTACATTGAAAATTCAATTCAATTCAAAAGAATGTTATAAGAAATAACTGATTTTTTTTATTTAGTATTTATTATTTTATTATAATAACTATAACATTAACATATTATAGTGTTTATTTGTACTTAATCATGCATTAAAAATTATAACAATTAAACCAAAATACGAATACAAATGTATTTAAATTTTTTTAAATAGGAGGTTACTTGATATTAGCATTTAATATTTATATGAAAAAAATCATATATTTGCATTTTGTTTTAAAACGTCAGGCACCCTTTTAAAATGAGAGTTGATTATATTTCTACATCTTAGAAACGAAAAAAAGAACAGTTTTCTTCTCATTTTTGATCCCTGAGTCACTACGTGTTTCGTTGCGATCCTATTTCTGTTATTACAGCACACAAATACAATGTAATGCGCTGAGCCTCTTCACTCTTTTACTGATTCATAATAAAGCATTTCTACAATAAGTATACTATTATTAAAATACTATGCTAAGTATTTAATAATTAAATACATAATTTAAAGACAGTGATCGCTAAAACAAGTTCTAGTGAAACAATGAACATTTGTCAGCGGACAGGCCCTCGGAAAGTTTAGCTTATGAGCTAAATACAAAGTTGAGTACCAGGTACAAAAACAAAAACAACTTTTGTTGTTACATTAACGCAACTCCCCGCCAAGGTGAAAATGTAAACCAAATCATAATGTGATTGCACTGGTATGTCTACTACATATAATCTCATGGAATTGTTATTAATTTTAAATATACATTTACTAACTAGCATGTAACATCAGAACTCACCGGTGATAGTCTTTCACACAGTAAATCTTGTTCTCAGTGTCCACAGTGAAAGGAACTCCATCCAGACTCTCATTACAGATGGTGCAGCGGAAGCAGCCGGGGTGGTAAGACTGACCCAGAGCCTGGAGGATCTTCAGAACGTAAAGATAGTTTGTCAATATGACCACTAGGGGAGACAAAATCGTGCTCTGCATTTAATCGTCCAGTGACATTACACGCACACACAGTGACGTTACACACACAAACCTAGAGCAGTGGGCAGCCTTAAGCCGTGGTGTGGGGGGGGGGGGGGGGTATGTGTACGTCAGTGTCTTACTCAAGGCAAGATGGGACTTTAGGTATAACCCGACGAACCAGGAATTGAACGTGCAACGCCAGGGTGGCAGGCCCAACCCCCTACAGCTAGACCACAACTGCCACAAGCTACAAACACAGAGATAGAGACATAAAGTTCCTTCATCAAGAGCTGCTCCACACTCACCATATCCATTATTAAATGTCCACAGACGGTGCACTTGTCCGCTGACTGCTGGAACCCAGAGTACTGTGAAGAAAGATCCAATCCATCACCACCATCTCCACACAACCCAGCGCATCAGACTCAGCGAGATCATAATTGTAGTTTCAGCTGAATTCAGATTATGATTAAATACGTTTCTGTTGTAAGTACTACCGTATTTACGCAAATATAAGCACCCCCTCGCCATATTCTTCATGCACAAAATGAAACGTTAATAGTGGTGAAAAAAAGCCACCTGCAAGCCAGAAGTTTCCTTTTGCATATGTTCAGGTTTATTTTGTGTTTTTCTGCAGAATTTCTGTTCTGTGTTTAATGGCAGGGTAATGTTTGTAAATTGTCTAAAATGTAGTCTCAGTGGTGATGCTTGTGTGTCTGAGCAGCGCTGGTTTCTTTCCTTGCCAATAAAGAAACATTGTTTAACATCGGTATTAAAAAAAACATCGTGTCTTGGTACTCATACTCGGATGTCATACCATGCGTTCAAACTGATATAAAGCAGTTCTGCTTCTCCACGCCACGGCAATGAGTGGAGTCATCAATTTAATTTATTTGTGATTGCTTCAGAATAAAAAAAAAATATTTTAAAATCTGCGAATTATAGCACCCCATTATGTTTTAGAGTTTTTAAAATTGTGAAAAAGGGGTGCTTACATTCGCATAAACACTGTATTTTTTTCATCATTGTCACTGATCGTTACCCGAGACCTTCAGCAGAAAGAGAAGAGCATACCAGGAAATCCTCTTCACAGAACACTTTCCCGCTGACAAAGTAAAAGGCTTTTCCCCGGAGCTTCCGACCTGCAGAGAGACAAACACACATCACACTCGGCAACAAAAGTTTGCATTACTGTGCGTAAAACTCTTGTGAAAAAAAAATTCAGTGTGTTAAACTCTAGTCTGAACAACATAAAACAATAGACTTTTTTTTCTCTTTTTTTTCCCTTTTTATTTCCCAATTTTTCACAATTTTAAAACATTAATCACAAAGACAAAATAGAACAATATTTAATTACATTTTGTTGCATTTAAGGGCAGGAATCTTCTATTATTTGTGGCAAATTCTGAATATAGTTCATAGTGTTCAGATTTTAAAAGAGGCACATTTTTTCCACCGCTAGAGCCGCTCTAAGCAGATAATTTTTAGGTTTTAATCAGCAAAGTTGCTGGAGTTAAAATACAGGATCTATTTAGTTACAATACATACATGTACATTTACAATTCAAAATTGTTCTGTTCCTATAGTAAATACAGTGAACCCTGGTTTATCACGGTAGATAAGTTCCAAGCCCGAACGCAATAGGTGAAAATCCGCATTTATGTGTTTATTTAACACTTATTCAGACTTTTAAAACTATTTTTTTTTCACGTAGTATTTTTTATTAAAGTGGGCGATATGGGTTAAAATTCATATCACAGTATTTTCTAGTGTACAGACGGTATCGGTATTATATCACGATATTGTGTGTGGGGGGGTATTCTTATTTTATATAAAGTACAAAATTAAAACGCAAGGGGAAACCTGGAGAAGCAGCTGTCATTTTTAATACCGTATATCTGTTAAAAGTAGTCCCGGCATTTATTTAAAAAAAACATTTAAATTAAATGGCCTGAGGTCTATCTTTAAAGAGAGTGCAAGAGGGAGAGAGAGAGAAAGAGAGGGATAGACAGCAAGAGTGAGATAGACAGAAAGAGAGAGAAAGAGAGACAGCAAGAGTGAGATAGACAGAAAGAGAGAGAAAGAGAGACAGACAGTCAGACAGACAAAAATGGAGAGCAGAGCAAGTGCGCGTCACGCTTTCCCTCTCTTTCGCGCGCGCGACTAAATCTAAAGTTCCGTGAAACCAAGGTTAACAATCGAAAACAGACTTTGACCGAAATAAAACGAGCAGAATTTTCTTGTGCGCGCGTTTTACAGGTAAAACAGCCGCTCTAAAAAAACGGCACATTACAGACATGGAGCGGCACAGCGCATGCGCAATGCATGCGCCTCGCGGGTGATCTATTAATTTAGTTTCTTCCAACGCTTTCTGTATTCGATTAGCAATGTATCTGTGTCGTAATTAAAAGTTATATCGAAACAAATGTATTTTAATGTATTAAAGCGTTGATATGCGTGTACAAAAGGTAAATTCATGAAAGTGCCACGATATCCACGATATTGCAAAATCCATATCCGGTGCAACTCAATACCCGTATTCACGTTAATACCGGTATACCGCCCACCCCTAGCGTACAGTAACGGAACAAAATATTCATTAATAATATACCTTGCACGCGTGGCTGCGGAGATATTAATTTTCAAAGGTTTGAATGGGGGAATAACAGGCGTGAGCGGGGGGGATGCCCGACATCCAACAAGACGCGTCCGCAGAGGCCCTTCTCTAGCCGCTACCAGACGCGCAGGATGCGTGCGGGACATCAGCAGACCTCGTGGTCGTGCACGAATATATTTCTTTTATAATTTATTAGGGGTGTGACGAGGTCTCGTGGCACGAGATCTCGCGAGAAGCATCTGATCTCGCGATTGGATCTCGTGATATCTATTTTTCACATGTGGAATCAAACATTTTTAAAGGATTCGTGCACGAGCGTCCCGATGTTCGCGCCGGCATGCGCGGATCCTTGTGCTCGCGTTTTAATATACTGTGGCTCAAAAAACCGCGGACTGAGTAACTGAGTAACTCCTCCCGCAGAGTGAGCGCGGATCTCCGCCATTGCCCCGCCCCCCGCGACAGGTCAGACTCACTACTAGATCGTTTGTGAATGAACTTTAATAAAGTGTGTTTGCAAAATAAAGCGTTTATTTCAAACAGTCATTAGTTGCACATTTGAGTTTAATCTAATGTGTCTAATACACGTGTATTACATTACTACTGTTCACTCTCGCTGCATTACTACTATTCACTCTCGCTGCAGTAGAGCACAAATATGAGAGTAAACCAGCTGATTACTGCAGTAAAACTCATTCAGATGATGTGAGTCTCACCAGCGACATCGTGAAGAGAAAGAACGTCACGTCCTGAACAAGACCCGTTGTTTTAGTCAATAATTGATTGGACACTTTCAATAAATATGTTTTTTATTCTACATGTTATGTTATGCATTGCATAATATGCTGCAACATGTAATGCAAAATGTGGGGTTTTTCGAGCTAAAATGAAAACAGTGAATTTAATCATAATGAAGTACATTGATGTTGAGTTGAACTTGATGCCAAAATGATTCTACCATTCTTTGCAAGTTACTGGAAGACTTGTATTTGTCTATAAATAGTGTGTTTAATGTCTGCGCTTAATGGGTTTTTTATACTATTGACAGTTAAACATTTTTTGTGAAATTACTTGACTGGCAATTTATGGCATCATATTTTGTATGATCAATATTATGTTGGTTATTTGGTTATCACTGCATGCAATTGATGAAAATAGAAAGTGAAATGCATCAACAGTTTTGAACATTTTAGTTAAATAAAATACAGATAAAATATTGCTCTCCTTATATTATTTGTCAAAGATTTATTTTTATTTAAAAAAAATCTAAATCTCGTCTCGTCTCGATCTCGTGAGCCTAGTGTCTCGTCCCACCCCTAGAATATACCTAATTAAAAAAATCCGCGAAGCCGTGACATGTAATAAAAAGAAAATCTAAATCCAAAAACATACATATCTGTGGCTTGCAAAACTCTCCAGGTTTGACTGAAACCCTTGTTCCTCAGTAGTGTCCAGTGAACAACTGGAAAGGGAACTTTTTTAATAGAGTAGATGCGGCTTGTATGCAGGTGCGGCTTATAGTCCAGAAAATACGATAATTCATAATAAACTTCTGATTATTCCAGCATCGTCCTACAGTATAGCATATGTACTGTATATATACAGTGACGTAGTCTACCATAACTTGATAACCTTTCCAAACCTGTGATATACAGTCATTTTACAGTTAAAGTAAATAATCAGTTTGTCAATATGGCCACTAAAAGGCAGGTGTAAGGCATGATGTCCGGGGACACTAATTTAATTTGCTTTCTCGGACGGACTAAAAATCCTCAATAATGGAAAAAGGGACTACCTTTTCTTAGTCCAAAAGCGACTAAATATCGAAGACGTGCAAAATCCAAATTACAATTAAATAAACAAATCTAAGAAATGTATTTTAAACAGAAGTTGTCTTTGCAGCCTTCCAAATTAAATGTAACAGGAACGTTTTTCCACAGACCAATCATTCTTTTGAAGCTTTAGTTTTCATAGAGGCAGTTCTATCCATCTAAATCTATCCATCTATCTGTTGTAACTCATTGACAATCAGTGTTTGATTTCCACTCGTATATTTCTATTCTAGTCTCATTCTTGAGAGTTTTTTGGGTTTTACACCTTCGTTTTGAGACAGACAGACCCGGCCCAATGAGACAGCCCCCCGTGTCCCACCGGAAAGGGGAACATTCCGCACATTTTCTCCAGAGGGGAGGTTTAGGCGAGTGTCGTTAACCCTTAAAACTCATCTCCATGTTCATGATAGAGCACCGAACTAGAAGATCAAACATGGATACACAGGTTTCTATCTTTCCAAAATGAGAAGCAGCAGACTGGTGTCAGTCACAGGGAATGCTGGGAGATTCTAAGCAGCTAATCTTGTTCCAGGGAGATGAAAGTGAAGGCTTTACGGGACACGCTAATCCAGAGAAGTACTGTGAGATACAAAGCATTGCATCCCATTTACAACTCTAAAGCCGTTGAGCTGTGAAACTTTAGATTCACACCAGATACTTTTAGGCAGTTGACTTGTCCTACACTGCTAGTCGTAATGGGAATTTTAATAATATGAAACATTCCGATAACTGAAATAATGCTGTTATCCGCTGTTATCTAGAGGAAAAAAGAAAACGGCTCAATCTAGATTCTTGTAAATGTTATTCAAGATCATATTTTTTTAATTACCTGTAATGACAAAAACAAAACAATTCAGACAAGATTAATAGACATTTATAGATTAAGATTGAGATGATATGTTTTTCCGCTGTCATGTCTCATGTGCAGTTTTTCCATGTTAATGATTGTAACTTGGATGGGTTAAAAGCAGAGCACAATTTCGATATGGTACCTAGGGCCATATTGACACTTTATCTCACTTTAAGTGATGCAAATGATGCACTTTGGAAATGATGCCACGCAACCGCAGCTTATTGGCTATTTGATTGTGACGTAATCAATTGAACGAGCTGAGATTCTGCATGACGCATTCAGCCGGCACATTAACTAGAGTTGATCCAGAAGAATTTGAACAGACACATTTTTCTCAGATTTTGTTTGTGTACATTAACAGTGAGATTTAAATAAAACAAGTTCCAACATGTGCCATCCTCTTCATAGTGGCCAACGTTTCTGAAACTAAGTATTGCTGAAACAAAAATAGATCAAATAAATAAAACTTTGTCCATGAAAGATCCTAACCGTACAACTCAAAACATTTGTAAGATTATGTTAATAAAGATGGTGGAAAATTACGAAAAATAATAATCACAATATTGAAATTATTTTTTAACTAGCCTATAATATTATACTTTTATCAAACTATATATTTATAGTATATTTGGATTATCGTTGATAACTATAATCTCCAAACGTTTTGTTTAAAAATTGTTTTCCTGGTTTAACTAACTCATCACTGGAACTAAAGAGCAACCTATGCTCTCCCCCTCCTCTAGATTACGTATATAAATATAAATATATTATATATTATACATTATTTAAAATAAAAATTCTCAATAAAAAAAAAATATATATTATAAATAAATTTTACTTGAACAAACACACATATTTCTTGACAAAAAACTTATTTACAATTAGAAGAAAAAATAAAAAGTGCAGTTGTGTTCAAGAGGTTGTCCTTGAGCAAGACACTGACCCCCACATGCCCTCCTTTAACATGGCTTAAGGCTTCCCATTGCTCTGAGTTTGTTTGTGTCTGTGTGTGTGTATGCGTATGTATGCGTGTGTGTGTGTGTGTGTATGTGTGTGTGTGCGTGTGAAGTGTTCGAAAAATGTTAACCACATTTTCCTAAAATCTAAGGAAAAAAGTTTTGCTAAAAAGTTAATAAAACGTTTTCTTTTTTTGTATAAAAATATACATTGTAACACACATTGAGCAAATCATATATCATCTAAAACATGACTACAAATCAACAATCCACGTCACTGCTTTGGACCAAAAAACTTGTGTTACAGAGCAAAAAGCAAATAAGCAATTTGTTTTATATTTAAGTGATGTGATATTGAAATCAAAATTTAATATGAAAAAAAAAACACATCAGTAGAAGTTTAGCTGAGGCTATAGGTTCAATTTCGAGGAAAAAAATAAATAAAAAGTTGGTTCATGTAACATTCTGATTGGACTATAATCAATAAGCCGCACCAATAATAAATAGATTATTTTTTAGATTATAAATAACATTTTTTTCCATTGTAAAGTGCATTTAACACTAGTGATTTAATACAGCACATAAATTCCCAACAATACAAAGACTTCGCTTCTAAACCAACAAAACTCACACTGCAGCTCTTTCAAGAAAGAGAGAAACATTCAATTATTCAAATATTGTGCACTAAATAGCAAAGATTTATTATTAATTTGTGCTGTCCAGAGAATGTTTTATAATATAATTTATTCTGTAATATGTTGCATACAACATGCTTTTCATTTTCTATAAATATTCTTAATTCCAAAATAGCCTCTTTTTTTCTTTTATATGACTAAAGTTGTACATTTAAATAATGTTTTATTAAGTGTACGGTATCGCCGAGTACTGAAATGCAAGTACTCATACATGTTTTCCAAAAAAGTGGTATTGGTGCATCCCTAAGCTTTCCAATAGTTTTGACACAATTCTTTCTGCACAACAGACACACTCAATTTTTAACTTTGTGTTTTTTTGGTTTTTTTTTTAGGATTTAGCTTTTTAGCCATCTGTAAATGCTGCTACCCAAGCGTTTCAAATTCTCGGTTGTGTGTGTGACTTCACTGAGTGTGAACAACGTCACTGGATACAAGCAGAAGACAACTTTGATACTGTCCCTAGTGGCCATATTGACCAACTCAGCTCACTAAAGCGCGCCTTAAACACGGTAGAACTGGAACAAACTGCCATTGAAATACAAGACAGCAAGTAAATAGATGGCCGGACTGGAAACAGACACAGTGTGCGTTTTGTTTGCTTCCTGACCTCCGGGATAAAACCTGAACCTTTCTGTCTCCAGCTGACATAACACATAGACATTCCTGGATCCCAGAAAGCTGCCAGACCACACGCTCCCCCTGCATTCCTGAACGGCAGGATCACACTCAAAGCTACGCGCCATGCATTCCCGCTATCTGTGCTGCTGCGAAAAGCCGTGTAAACAGGATGACGTTTCTGTGGACACGTTCACTGCGCTGGACGCACAGAGAGAAGAAATAAGCCACCGGTGCAGGTCAAGTCAGTCATGCGGAGGAGAAACATGAGGAATGTGCAATTTTCTTTTAAAGAAGTTTCACTCCCAGAGCTAAATAAAGTGGAAGGAAACAAGTCTTGAATGCATGGTATGAAGGTTTATCTGATCTTTGCCTCAGCGCATGACTCTTGGTTCTCTCAGCCTGAACTCTGTTTCCTGCTTGTCCTTGACCTTTCCACACGTATGAGATCCAACAACGGAGATGAAGTCTGACTTCCTGAGATCTAGCACAGCTCAGATCTACTTCAAAAAATTATCCAGATCAAAGATTGCCAGAGTTGAGTCATTACAATGATAAAATCAAGGAAAGTGTGCAAAATCTGCGGAAAAACAGCAGAAACAAGAACGTTTTATCTCTTCCACTCAATATTTAGTCAAAATAGTTAAAATGTACATGTATACCGTATTTANGGTCTCTTTGGAATTGAGATTTCTTTCAGATTCAGATCCAGTTTCCAAATCCATATTCAGACAACTGTAATGTAAACATTCTAAAACATCCTTCCACCGTATTCCAGGTTAGCAACATGACCGACTAGGTTTAAGTCTCAGAGAAGCATGAAGATCACAAAAAAATTCTAGACAATACAGTGAATTGTTATTTTTTTCATCTTTGTGTAGCGTGTTTGCTCCAGAGGCGAGCCACTTACTGCACGCGCTGCAGGTGAAGCAGTTGTCGTGGTACAGGCTTCCCATG
This sequence comes from Paedocypris carbunculus, assembly GCA_028128575.1. Taxonomy (NCBI): domain Eukaryota; kingdom Metazoa; phylum Chordata; class Actinopteri; order Cypriniformes; genus Paedocypris; species Paedocypris carbunculus. Next base: position 763,747 of record SOMO01000016.1, on the reverse strand, counting down.
GCCTGACAGGCTTGACCAGCTCCATAAACTTCCTTATAGCACTTCACACAACTTCCTGTGGAAAAACAAAAGCAGCTGAGATGATTGAGGTAGCTTAAAGTGCGAGGAGCCATAAGAGCCCCACAACAGACGCCAACGCATGATCATCAGACCGTCATCGAAGAAACGAGATCCTTAACATTAAGATGAGCTTAAGATAAGAAAGCTTGAGACCACTGTAAGACAACAGAGTCTTTGTCCAGCCGTGTTGGTTCTGGCTGGTGTCGTTGAGATAAAGAGTGGTAAGTGGACAGAAGGCCACACCAGGGAAGGGCCCGGCACAAAAAAGCCTCTGTTTCATCAGCGGTTTAGCAAACATCGCGCTTACAGGTTCTGCCACAGGTTCTGCCAAAGGCCAGCCCAAGTAAAGCAAACTCAGTCGACAGAACTAGATCCACTCCACAAAGCGCCTTTTCATTCAGAGAAAACACCACATGTAGCGTACATGCGCCACAGGCTAATCGCTTAAATGCTACTGCAGTGCTAATGCTAAAATAATTTCACGTCATAAAAAGACACATCAGGACATGTGGTCATGTGGGTGAGATTCCATCACGTTGTTTCATTCAGCTCAGAATAATCAAAGTCACATTGGTGCTAAAAAAACGACAGGGAATTTTCAAAACTGAATTTCAGTTGTTGTTTTCTTTTGTCTCGTGATGTTCACAGCGAAATGAAAATAGACTAGCAAGAGTAATATTAAGTACTGTAAATTAAATTAATTAAAATGCAAAATGAAAGTCATATAATTTAGCATATATTAAATTAAAATGCCGTACTAAAGATGCCGCTCCTGCTCAGCTCAATAATACAGCAAACTCCAGCATAGTTTGCAGCACAGTTAAACAAATTTCAATGTTTTTTGTTCCGGAAAAGTAAAACATTCAATGTGGCAGCAAGGCCTTCTGCGTTCCCAAGAACAAAATTTCAACTTTGTCCAAAAACATTCAAAGTTAATTACATTGAATGTGGGTTTGAATAGAATATCAATCGATTAAAAACAATCACATTAATGCACAAGATTGTCATTCTGACACTGTGTGGAGATGCTAGCATCACAACAACATTGGCACATGAAGTGGAATGCTGGAGAGGAATGGAGTCTTTGCTTGAACGGTATAAATGTCTACTACTGATTTACTGCTCCAGACCAACACAATAAAAGCCAAGTAAACCCAGTATTTGCAGTCAGGGAGTAAAAAGCACAATTAGAATTCTAAAAGCTGCTGATTGCTGCAAAGTCCTCAGTAGGCACCAAACCTTGTTTTTATTTCTGTGGGTAAAAACTTTAAAGAAAAAACATCAAAAAGGGATAAAAAGACCTGGCCTTCAACGCCATCCACTAAAGATTTACCGAAGGACATCTACATAAAACTTTGCAGTGGACATCTACATAGCCATCAATGATGCAAAACTGATGCGCTCGTTTTTCATGAACGTCATTTTCTTTACAAAATATGTGTGAATCATTAATAAGTTGTACAAAGTCAACATTTTTCACTTTTTCACACAATTGTCAAAGACAATTTCTCAAAAATGCACATGATTTTTGCACAAGCAAATCGCAGAAAAGGAAAAAGGATCCAGAACATTCTCCAATCACAGGAGACGTGAGTGAATGCAAGAAACAGCATCGAAACACTTTTTACTAGCTACAAGTCTCGCCACCTTGTGTCAGGAAGAAGACATTCCCTGGTATAAACAAAAAACTGAGGAAAAAATATTGAACAATGTCTGGTCTGATCTGATGCGTTATTTATTTCAGTTAAGATATAACCAGAAAAACAATGGAATCACTTTCTCCGTTACGAGAAACATCTTTAAAGCTTGTGAATCTACGTAGAACACCCGAGTGTTGGTTTTAAAGTATCTGGTTTAAAGTCAAAACCTCAACAAAATAATTAACCTAAACTCAATTGTAATTTCAGCCCTAATTTTGACACTCTCAAACATTTTTCAAAGTTGTGGGGTCCAATACAAAGGTTCCCACACTATAGGTCCCACTTGGTAAAAAAAAAAAAAAACGTAGCATTCTGGGCCTCACTTCAACCTAAATGCCACGAGCACACACACACACTCACACACACGCGCGCACACACAGAGAGCAAGAAAGTACTGTATAGGCCAATGGAAACAGAGAGAAGGCTTTTCAATCAGCAAGCTAATGAATGCAAGTGCAGATGTGGACATGCATGCACACACACACACACACACACACACACACACACACACAGAGCGTGCTTACCGAAGTATTCAGCCTTTGGCTGGGCATTCATCTCCTTTTCCAGGCGTTCAGTAAGCACTTCTAATTTTATTTCAGCCACAGACGGCCCTTGATCGCTCTGGATGTGGATGGTCTGGCAAGGCAGTTGGAGGGCCCGTGAAGGGCTGGAAGACTCTCCAGGAGCTGAAACTGTGGGAACAGGCACGGCCTGGGCCGCAGGTGCAGTTGTCTTGTGTTGGGCTGGATCCATTCGCTTGTCTCCGTAAGTGAGCGGTGCAATAACCTGGGCAGGTGGTAAAGGGCTATGAGACACTCCATTCTGAAACGTTGCCCCACTAACAGACCATCCTGGTTGGCACTGCTGGCTCGGTTTGTGGTGATACGCATCAGGAGATCTTTGGGTTTCTGTGGGTGGCACTGAGAGAGATTGTCCAGTGGTGGAGAAGCTTTGTTCAAAGCCTACAGGAGGAACAGGTGAACCAAATGAAGAGGACCTGTTGGAGAACGGTGATGATGTCATTGGAGAAGAAAATCCACTTTTTAAAGCCCATGAGCCAGAGGCTGTTGGGGAGGCCAGAGTTGAGACTGGAACTGGGTTCAACTGACTCGCAATGTCCTTACTGTCGTGAACATTGCTGATAGATGCATCATGCACGCCTGTCCAGTTATGCTTTGGTCCTTCGTGGGGCAAGTAGGAATTTCCAGCAGCGTTGGTCATCGGTCCAGGCATGATGGGGGGTTTGGCGGCTGTTTCGGCCGCCTGTCGATAAGCATTGATGGGTGGCCTGTCGTTGGCGTACAACGAGTTATCTGAGACTTTCGCGTGGCTTCCGTTGAGCCGTGCCACCAAGTTGTTCTTGGCCATCTCCTCCTGCTGCTTCTGTATGTGTATTTTGGTCATCTTTGAGGCGAAAACTCTTCTGGTCTCTTCGAAGTCAGGGTTGTTTCCAGCATCTCTCTTCATGCGGAACAAGCCGTCCTTCGACGCTTCATACATGTTCAAATCCTCAATGAATTTGCTCGCCTCGAGGCCCAAATCGTCATATTTATCCATAACTGCAGAAGGAAACGGTACACAACCACTCACAGAGATGAGTATCGGTGTAGGGTCTCGAGCCGGATATTTACACAAGCCCCTGATTCAATAACACTGATTGGAAGCAGGGCGGCTGAAATCTTTCCGGCCACAAACAACTAAAGTTCTCACGGCTCAAACGCGGTCCCTGTTTCGGTTAAGAAATGACACGAGCACCGAGCAACGCCACGAAGTCAGTCCCGACTGTGACTGATAAACCCGCACAGACCAGAACGCTGAATGGAACAAAAACAAACGTGGAACTTTTTCGTTCAGCGTTGTGAACTTTCATCCAGCTCGAATGTAGTCCATTGTAGCTCCACGAGACTTAACTCAATCGTAAAGTACCATCGTGTGGAAAAAAAAACCCCGAACTTCTTCAGCTAAACGGCGCCCGCGTTTCTGAGACCACCGATCCCGCCGACAGCCTCCGCGTAAATAAGGCAGCGCGCGCGCGACCCGCTATGCGTTGACAAGGGGCTGGGAAAGCAACCTAAACGCGTCGATTCTCTCGAATTCCCCCTGCGAAAAACATGTCAGAGAAGCCTCTTTGAAACCGGATAGTGGTTTCACTGAGTCAAGCTGGTTTTAATTCGTTTGAGCGACGCGGAAAAATGTGGCTTGTGCGGTCGTTTTCATCTCACGTAATGAAAGTCCGACGATGATTTTGTTTTCCGCGCCATATGTGAAAGTAATCATTCAGTTCTACTTTACTTCACATGGGCTTTTTTTAAACATGCCTCGTTAGATATTCAAGTATCGACTACGATGTATAAACACACATATATCGTATAAATACACATACACAACAAGTTTGATTTGGAGCAACTGTTTTGAAAACATTCGCAAAAACCCTTAACTCTTAAGGAAGCAGCTTAAATTTTATTGTCAGAAAGTAAGAAGAAAATTGTGTTTCATTTAATGATTGCCTATAATACTTTGTGTGTGTTCCCCACCGTTCTCTTTCTTGTGATTAACGACAATACAAAAATTGGGTATTTAATATGGTTTATTTGTTGTTCATTATTGTGGTGGTATATTTCATATCATGTTGTAGTTTCAAGTGTTTGACAACAAAGCATCTCCACTAAATCTCCGTGACAAACACAAATCGATTGTTTGTTTAAGGTTTAGTTGCTTACCTGCTTTAACCAACAATGATGGCTAGTACAATCTGGTAGTAGTGTGATGTCTTGGAACTAAAAGATTTATTTAAAAAAAAAACAAAAGTCAAAATAACCAATAATGTACAGTTTGTCGTACAGTGACAATAAAACTACGCATTCTAATAATCTCATACTTTGTATTTGAAGAGACAATGATGTCTAGTACAATATGGTAGTAGTATGAAGTCATGGAACTTAAAGATTGCTATTTTATTAAAAAATAAGGAAAAAGGAGAAAATAACCAAAAGAGTACAGTTTGTCGTAATGTAACAGAAGAGAAGTTAAATAAAGAGTTTAAAAAGTACTGCTTCAAGTTGGTTTTGCTGTTCCCAAAATGTTCTTTTTGGTAGAAACCTTGTATAATGGCTTGACTGCAATTTTACATCTGAGACACAAACCTCCTCTCTGATCTGGCGTCAACGTTTAGCGTCTTTGCGTTGGTCTCGGACTAAGAAAAGCGCTATACAAATGAACTTGAACTTGATCTTTCAAAAAGACCTTTTCTCTGCCTTATCTAATTGCCGTGTTTATCTAACCCTTTTATCCTTTGGGATAAATCTATGCTTCATTTTTTTTATAAATGACACAATGTCACAAGTAAAAGGTTTAAATAAAACACATACTTTTTTTGCCACAGCCAAACACACTGTCTCATATCTGATGATGATATATTCTCAGAAGGCAGTTTGCCAGCCAGGCGGCCACGCTTTATTATCAACACTATTAAATGTAATTATTCACCAATTTATGACTGCACACAAGCCTCATAGAAGCAGTAAAGCACTTGTGTTTGTCAACTGCTCCACACGCCAACCGTTCCTCTGCAGCAACACTATCTGTCCTGAACCCTCAGCAGTCACACAGCTTTAGCACTGTAGGCCTCACACACTCACTCTCACCCCCCCCCCCCCNCCACTCTACCACTCACACACACACACACAAACTCTCAGTCAGTTTCTCTCTCACTCAATTACTTTCAGTGACTTACTCTTACTCTATCACTCCATCACACTCACGCACTTAATTTCAGACACACCCACCATCACTGACTCTCTCTCAATCTTTCTCTCACACACACACACACAATGTAATAAATAGTATGAATGTATATATGGTTATAAACAATGGCCACTTTATTACACACACACTGTATTGTTATCATTTTTTTTCGGACAATACTACGACAATACAGAGGAAGACCAGGTCACGTGTTATCTGGGACAAAAGACAAAAAGGACATCCTGAGTCGCTGATCAGAGTGTTTTTTAATGAGTCACGGCTCCCGAAATGTCTTTCACTCAAGACAACAAAAGACTCGGAAAAACTTGTTTCTGATTTTAAAATGAGCCGTTGATTCTTGCACTTGAATAAATGACAAACCAGTGAAAAGAAGGAGACAACACCCGACAGACGTCACAGAGCTCCACATGAGCAGGAATCTGCAGCGTGACCCCTACAGCTCCATTTCAGGCCGCGGGTCCCGTAGTGCCGCACTAATGTCAGGCTAAAACAGGATGATCAGAAATAGCACAGCGAAAACGCAGACCTCGCCAGAATGGATGAAGATGTCAGTCCTCTAGCAGGAAGTTGATGAGGGCGGTTCTGGGGGAGAGAATGGCTTTCTTGATCTTCCGCTGGGAGAGAAGCCGGAGGCCCAGAGGACTGTCCAGCACTAGCTCCTGGAGTTTCTGCACGTTCTGAGCAACTTCACGAGGGACACACACCTGACCACACGACTGGTTGTTGATCTGAGGAGATAACACACATATAAGGCAGAACCATTCCATCCCAGCCAGTTAAAAAAACAAGTATTAACCAAGCCAATAAGAACTCATGTCAGTGTTAATTTCGTAAATATTTTCGTCATTGTCTTCGTCAACACCACATTTTCCCTGATGAAAACGAAACGATCTATATAAAAACTCCTACTTAAGGATTGTGATACATTTAGTGACACTTTCGTCAACGAAAAAAAAACTAAACAAAAATGTCTTTCGTGACGACGTCCAATCGTAATCCGAGTTTGTGGAGAAAGGCGGGTCCAAACGCAATCAGAACACGAAGCCTTTCAGCTGCAGGAAAAACACAGTTACTCTGTGAGCTGGCAATAGTAATAGAGGAGAGCGTCTTCAAATAACGTTTTCTCCAGCAGGTAAATACAGTTAGATATATGGATTTGCTTTACATTCAACGCAACCTTAGAAAAACTATCTGTACGCCCGCGTGTGAAGCAACAACACACCTGAAGCGCCATTTGCTGATGAAAATTATTTTTTTACTGTGCAACCGTTAATTTTATTTTACTGTATTTTTTTTTCTTTTTTGAGGTTTCATTTATGAGAATACATTTACTGTATTTGGATTGAAAGAAAAGTTCATAAAATAAGTAAAAAGAAAAATTACTTTTTTGTTTTGTTTTTCCAAAAAAGATCTTTGTATATATTTGTTCATAGTTCAGATTTCTTAGACATTGCAGCTTTTAGTAAACGAAAATATAAGTGCTATACATACTAAATGTTTACTAATCTACGTATACTGTAATTTACTCGACTAAAATGCTGTGGTATTTAGTTGACTAAAATGAGACTAAAACAAAAAAAAAAATTAAGATGACTAAATTGGGACTAAAAACAAACTGAGTCTTAGTCAAAAGACTATGAATAAAACTAAATAAAAAAAAGTCAAAATGAACACAAAATGAAATCACGTGGGTAAAAACGAAACCAGCTCCATAAGTTTTACATTCCTCCAAACATTTCAATGTCATTTGAATTTGTTTCCGGAATGTGACCATGGCAGACCATTTGTCTTTCGCCAGTTCTAAAAAGAGTTTTTTAAGAAACCCCTTATCTAGGAAAAACTGGCATACCAACTACAGATCCCAGAATGCAGTGCTTCGGCCACCTTGTAGTTTGTTTGTAACATTTACTTAAAAGCGTGTTTGTTTTTGCATTTTTTGCAGAACACGAAGAACAATTTACATGAGTTACATGTGAGTTACAGATGACTGTTTTTATTTAGACAGGATGTGATCTTATTTTATGGAGGACAAAATGGTTTGAAGTTTTTTAGAGTTTAAGTGTATTTACTCTGGAGTAACATTCTAGTGTGCTGTGAGTTTCGGTTGAGTTTGACGCTCTGAGCGGGTTGAATAAAGTGGAGGCATCATCATCTGGTCTGAAGCTGGTTTCTACACCTCAAACAAATTCACCCGACTACTCGAGAAAACCAACCCTGTTATTATTCCTCCCAAAGTAGTTCAGCCCCTCTAGAACCCCACCAGCCTGACCCGCTGATGAGTGGGTGTGACAAGGCTAGAAAATGTCATGGTCCAGTGGTTGCAAGTTTGGAATCTCGGTCCGGTGATTCAAAGTGTCCTTGATCAAGATACTGACCCCGACATGCCCCCCGACTGCCCACTGCACCGGGTCTGTGTTTGTCACTCCACTGTGCGTGTGTGTGTTTAACTTCACAATTCAGAGCACAATTTAGATGCTGTCACTAGTGGCCACATGGCAAACTTCTCTCCTTCTCTTCTTCGCCCCAGAGTAACCCACGGTTCACTCTACATGACTCAATTATTCTCCTACAGTATTCTTTGATTAAACTACACAAGACATACATTGTTTTGTATGGAAAACGTTAATATTTGGTTCCGAATGTTCATTTCCTGTTTACTTCCTAATAAATTAGGTGCCTTTTCTAGTCAGCGTGAAACTGCCGTGTCTGTGTTGTGGTCAGTTTCACGAACCTGTACGGACAGCTGGATGGAAGCAGGGGTCTGCAGGTACTCCGGGTCGACGCTGGGCCACGGCTGCTCAAGGACTGTTCCCTGTGCAGAGAGCAACACTCCTAGAGGATTCCTCACCTTAGACAAACCTGAGTCACCAGAGAAGAGAGACAGACAGATACGTAAGACAATTTGATAAGGAAGGCAGACAAAGAGACAGAGACACATGAGAGACAGACAGATGAGTGAGACAGATTGAAAGGTGGGCAGACAAACAGAAAAGAGAGATGGACAAATATAAGTGAAATTGATATGAGAGGCAGAGAGATGATCAGATATGAGAGACAGACAGATAAGAGACTGAGAGAGAGTGATATGGGAGAAAGAAAGATACATGAGACAAATTGATAAAGCAGACAGACAGATAAGAGAGATAGACAGATATGAGAAAGACAAATGAGTAAGTTTGATAAGGCAGACGTACGGACAGAAAAGAGAGATAGTCAGATAAAAGACAGATAGATATGCGAGACAGAATGATGAGAAAGACAGACAAACAGAAAAAGATAAAAGAGACAGACAAGCATGACAGTGATATGAGAAACAGACAGGTACGTGAGACAGATTGATAAAGCAGACAGACAGATTAAAACAGGGAAAGAGAGAAGACACACACACACACACACACACACACACACAGAGGAGTCTGTGGTACCTGCCCAGAGTTCTGAAGACAGATGCGGACACATGGGAGCCGCCATGACACACAGTGCCGCTAACGCATCCTCGAACTGCACACTGTGGAACAGCACTCGAGCCGACGCTTGCTGAGACCCCACAGAAGACCACCGGCATGATGGCACATCATATCAACACACACACAGACACACACACACACACACACACACACACACACACACAATCACTCAGATAGACATATTGTGAGACAGATAGACAGTCAGTCAGACAGACAGACATACAGAAAGGCAGGCAGAGACCCACACGAAGACAGACAGACAGACAGACAGATAGATAGACTGACACAGAAAGAAAGACTGTCAGTCAGACGAACAGACAGACAGCCAGAGACTTACAGAAATACAGACATAGATTTACAGACAGACAGATAGAAAGACAGATAGACATTTACAGACAGATAGTGACTTACAGAGAGACAGACAGACAGACTGAGACTTGCATAAAGACAGACAGAGAGAAAGATAACTTACAGACAGACAGACATATGCTTACAGAAAGACAGAGAGAAGTTTACAGACAGACATGCAGACAGACACGGTTGGGGTGAATGTGACATACAGAAATACAGACAAGAGATTTACAGAAAGGCAGACAGAGACTCACAGACAGACAGACAGAGAGACTGACTTACAGAAAGACAGACACTTACAAAAAGACAGGCAGACAGAGACTTAAAGAAAGACAAACAGACCGACTTACAGAAAGACAAATAGACAGACAGAGACTCACAGACAGACAGACAGCCTGACTTACAGAAAGACAGACAGACAGAGAGAGACTAATGCCGGGTTCAGACTGCACGATTTTCACAGTAGTCGGGTCACAGATCATTTCACATTGCATGACTGTCTAAGCCAGCGATCGGTCACTGCTATGTTCACACTGCGCGATTGATCACAGACAGGGGGTTTCACACTGCATGACTTCAACCTCCGACCGGTCCGGAAACTGCGTCTCACAACCAAACACACGCGAGAAGTGAGGGAAATAACGCGACAAGTGAGGGAAATTTCACGGAAAAACCCGGGAGATTTTAAATTTTAGTATCATTTTTAAACATGGTAGCCCGAAAGAAGCTTGCTGCTGCAAATGGCATGTGCGCTCATATTCAGTGAAAACAATAAAAAAAGAGAAGATTGTGGAGAAAAATGGCTGGGGAGACGCGAGGAGCAAGAATTATAGCTCCGATGAAACATACAGACACGGGTGCTCCTGCCATATTTCAACTAATTTCTCTTCAATATCTTCTGTCCAAAAAAACTGAGAAAAAGCCATTTTCTGCCCCGAAACCATGTTTGTTCATATTGTCTGTATCTTCGTAACTCCTGCCCGAATTTTCTGCTACCCCGAATCTGCTCTCTCATTGGCTGTAGGTCATCGGCGACGTTATTTTCAGTCAAAACACATTTCACACTGCGTTATTGTGAATCGCAGACAGGTCCAGATATTTAGCATGCCAAATATCTCACGGGCGTCGGTGACGCGTCGGTGACTCGTCGGCGATTCTCCAAATCGCGTCTTTGATCATTCACACTGTGTGATTGTCATTCGAGCAGCGATTTGCCTGCGATTGTCGGCGATTTCTCAAAAAATGTCGGCGACTCAAAATCAGAGCTAAAATGGTGCAGTCTGAACCCGGCATTACAGAAAGACAGACAGATGAAACCTTACAGAAAGACAGACAGTTGAAGAGTTACAGACAGACAGAGACTTACAGAAAGACAGGCAGACAGAGAGGCTTACAGACAGACAGACAGAGACTTACAAACTAGGGGTCGACTGATATATCGACCGTTCGGAGGTCATTTTTTTAGTGTATCAACATCGATCAATATCAGCTAGGGATGGGAGTATCGAATACTTTGGAATCGATACTTCGATACCCGCTTTGGAATCGATACTTTCGTAAGTATAGATCGATACCAACTCTAATAAACAACATGCAATTTGTTTTTACTTCGGAGAGTTTTGGATGTGTGAAAATCAGCCGAAGGGTATTTCAAATGGTCTTCCGTGTCACATGATTATTTTCAGCCAATCAGATGAGCTCGCTGAGTCATTATTATTCATCAGAGTGGAGGGTGGGGTCTCCGTCAGGCACGGGCAGACGTTCTTTCACTTTCTCAACCTCATTTTTCCTACCTCTTGCTATGCGCATATTCATTCAAAACATGTATTTTATCTTGAATGTGTATGTTATGCCTTACATCTACCTAATCATGCTTGTTATTGTATACACTCAAATTCAAATTTTATTTGTCAAATTCACGTTCTACATGGTATAACATGAAGTGAAATGTATTTTCCAATCGTCCAGCATTTAAGCATGTAGGGTAGTTTTGGGGGGAGGGGATGCATTCTAAAGTAAGAAATATAATAAAGGCGATAAGAGATAAAAGTACAATCAAATCCTCTAAAAAAAGATAAACTAAGATTAAAAAAATATGAATAAAATACAGTACAAACTAAGATACAAATGCAACAAAGATAAAAGAACAGTAAAAATAGATACAAAAAATTTGTAAAATACAAACACAAATAAATATTAAATACATTATCAGAAAATGCTACCCGTGTATAAATTATAAGTTTCGTGTTTTTGCAGTTTTATGTTCATTTTAGTAGGACTATAGAATGTTTTTTATTATATTTTTTTTAATCTCTATTGTATTATCTATATGTTAGAGTACATGACGTTTTAGACAAATCTAAAACATAACTGATGACATCTGGGTGCTAAATGATGTTTCACTCTTAAATATTTAATATTTTAAAGTTTTGTTGTTTTAATATTTTAGTTTTGTTACGTTTTACCAATATTGCAATGCAGGTTTTTGAGCACTACAATCTTTCAATATAAGACATTTTTGTTTTTGTATTTGAATTACATTTAAAACTTAAAATGCATGTTTTTTTTAACATTTGTATTTAATGTATGTATTGCTCTAAATTATTATTATGTCATTAACGGCCATAAAGCAAGTGTTTTTGTTTATGGGCATTATTTCTATTGCAGTTCCTATAAAAATATTAATAAACTGTGTGCAAAAATGTATTTTATTTTAGGTGCCAAAAGTATCGATATTGGTATCGATATCGTCGATACTGGACCTGTAGTTACTCGGTATCGTATCGATTTCAAAATTGTGGTATCGGCCATACCTAATATCAGCGCTTGGTCGCGTCGATTTCAAGTTGGGCATGTCCGCGGGCAGCCCCGTGTTACTGGTGTGCTGGAACGCCCCGCTGTGGCGTGAGTCTGCAGTAGTCCTGTTACTGAAGAGGCTGATTATTCTGCTGTTCTATAGTCCTGTAGACCTAATTTATTATATATTAGTAAACTATATATTAATATATTAGTATTTACTTTATATTAGTAAGTGTTGCTCAACTTAAATAGCAGAATCGTCAGAAACGCTCACTTACATTGGGGCTGTTAGCAAGCAAGCTTCTAATAGTTTTCAAATAAAGTACTTATTCAAGTGATTAAAGTCCTTATTCAAGATAGCGCCGCAGATGGCACCCTCGGCTCTCCGCTCTTCAGGACCCTCTAAGTTTTTTGTGTTTTTAATGTTTTTAATCGTTCTTATCCGATCATTGATGGCGCTACGAATAACATACTCCAGAGAGGAACTTCTTAGCAAAGAACACTCGTCTTCTGGAACATTTTGAACGGGATTTACAGACTCCAAAAGTTTCACGGAGTTCATTCTCGGAGCGCAGCGGCTCTCCATCGGCTCTTCAGGAAGCGCAGGCGAGGTAAGCGAGCGGGTGCGCTCGTTAGACTGAGACAGCGGGGCTCGTGCATACCGCTTTCGTCAATATACCTGGCCAACGCGCGCTCCCTGGCAAATAAGATAGATGAGGTTCTGCTTCTCAACACAAGAAACAAGGACTTTAACAGATCCGCCGCTCTGTGCTTCACCGAAACCTGGCTGAACGAAAACATCCCAGACGGAGCGCTACACCTTCTCGGCTTCCAGCTGTTCTGCTTGGATCGCATCGCGAAGCTTTCGGGTAAAACACAGGGAGGCGGAACCTGTTTTTATATAAACGAAGGTTGGTGTACAGATGTCACAGTGTTGAAAAAGTTCTGCAGTCCCCACTTGGAATGCTTTTTTGTCAACTGTCGTCCCTTTTATTCACCGTGGGAGTTTGCCTCGTTCGTTCTGGTCAGTGTTTACATTTCATCTCAGGCGCGTGCAACAACAGCGCTACACGACCTGGCCGACCATATAGCGGACGTGGAAAGAAAACATCCAGACTCCCTGCTCATCATCTTGGGTGACTTTAACAAAGCAAACCTGAGCCAGGAGCTTCCAAAATACAGACAGCATGTGAAGTGTCCCACCAGAGACAACACACTGGACCACTGCTACAGGACGCTTATCGCTCGGTTCCCCGCGCAGCACTGGGACTCTCTGACCACTGTCTGCTTCACCTCATCCCAACCTACAGGCAGAAATCTAGAACCTGTAAACCTGTGGTCAGGATGGTGAAAAGGTGGACGGAGGAGTCTAAACTGGAGCTGCAGGGCTGCTTTGACTGCACTAACTGGGAGGTTTTTGAAGCAGGAGCGAGTGACATACATGAGCTCACTGACACTGTGACATCGTACATCAGTTTTTGCGAGGACATGTGTGTACAATCAAAAACTGTACGCACATTCAATAACACCAAACCATGGTTCACACCGGAGTTAAAGAAGCTACGTCAGGCCAAGGAAGAAGCTTTCAGGAGTAAAGACCGGTTTCTGTACAGGCAGGCTAAAAACAGGCTGACAAAAGAGATCAAAGCAGCTAAAAAGAGTTATGGGAAGAAGCTGCAGGAGAACTTAACAGCAAACGATCCTGCGTCAGTCTGGAGAGGCCTGCATCACATCACAAACTACAGGAAACCATCTCCACATCCTGAGCCCAGCAAACGCCTGGCAGACGACCTAAACAGCTTCTACTGCCGGTTTGAAAAGAACCAGTTCACACCTTCCAGCCACACAATAGACTCACCCACAACGCCCAACATTCACACCCTCCAATCATCAGACCCCCGACCTGCACTGAAGATCCGTGAAGAAGATGTTGGCCAGCTCCTCCAAAGGCAGAACACCAAAAAGGCTCCAGGACCTGACCGTGTGTCCCCAACCTGCCTCAGAGTCTGTGCTGACCAGCTGGCACAGATCTTCACGAAGATCTTCAACCACTCTTTGCAGCTGTCTACAGTGCCCAACTGCTTCAGACAGTCCACCATCGTGCCCCTCCCCAAGAAGTCCACTGTCACTAGCCTGAACGACTACAGACCTGTCACCTTGACGTCTGTGGTCATGAAGACATTCGAGAAGCTGGTGATGAGGCATCTGAAGGACATCACAGACCCCCTTCTGGACCCTCTGCAGTTCGCATACAGGGAAAACAGGTCAGCTGATGCCAGGATCCTTTTAGTGGACACATATAAGGTTTTTTCCACTTTGTTTTGTTTTGTTTTTTCATAATTTTTTTTTCACTTATGCCAGGATCCTGTTTGTGGACTTCAGCTCGGCCTTCAACACCATCACCCCTGAAATACTCAACCATAAACTCATCCAGCTCACCGTTCCTGATGCCACGTGCCAGTGGATCATGAGCTTCCTGACCGACAGGAAGCAGCAGGTGCGGCTGGGCAGCATCACATCTGGCACACGCTCCAACAGCACCGGCGCACCACAGGGGTGTGTTCTCTCCCCACTGCTCTTCTCCCTCTACACCAACGACTGCATCTCAGGGAACACGTCTGTGAAGCTACTGAAATATGCGGATGACATGACTGTCATTGGACTGATCCAGGACGATGATGAGGCCGCATACAGACAGGAAGTGGAGCAGCTGGTCCAGTGGTGCAGTCAGAACCAGCTGGAGCTCAACACGCTCAAGACTGTGGAGATGACAGTGGACTTTCGGAAGAACCGTGTGTGTGTGTGTGTGTTTGTTTTGACTTTTTTTTTTTGTGAATTTGTGAATCTTCTGATTATTAGCGTGACGTTTAAGCATGTAAATTAAGGGTAAAACTTCAAGATATTGGCCCGACCAAAAATATCGACATCACATACACACCGACCCTGACCTCTAAAAATCGATATCAACGTAGACTATAGAAAAATCAATATTGGTCGGATCTATTACAGACAGACAGACTTAAAAAAAGACAGACACAGACTTACAGACAGAGAGAGAGAGAGAGAGAGAGAGAGAGAGGCTTACAGACAGGCAGACAGAGACTTACAGACAGAGACTTACAGACAGACAGAAAGATTCTTATAGACAGGCAGACAGAGACTTACAGAAAGACAGACAGAGACTTACAGAAAGACAGACAGAGAGAGGCTTACAGACAGGCAGACAGAGACTTACAGAAAGACAGACAGACACAATGACTTACAGACAACCAGAGAGAGGCTTACAGACAGGCAGACAGACTTAAAAAAAAGACAGACAGACGGAGACTTACAAAAAGACAGGCAGACAGAGACTTACAGAAAGATAGACAGACAGACACAGAGACTTACAGACAGACAAAGTCACAGAAAGACAGACAGACGGAGAGTTACAGACAGACAGACAGAGACTTACAGAAAGACAGGCAGACAGAGACTTACAGAAAGACAGACAGACACAATGACTTACAGACAACCAGAGAGAGGCTTACAGACAGGCAGACAGAGACTTAAAAAAAAGACAGACAGACGGAGACTTACAAAAAGACAGACAGACAGAGACTTACAGAAAGACAGGCAGACAGAGACTTACAGAAAGACAGACAGACAGAGACTTACAGAAAGACAGACAGAGACTTATAGACAGAGAGAGAGAGGCTTACAGACAGGCAGACAGAGTTACAGAAAGACAGACAGACGGAGACTTACAGACAGACAGAAAAAGAATTACAGACAGACAGACAGAAACTTACAGACAGTGTGTTGGTCAGGCCGATGAGACGAGAGATGGCGGCATTAAACAGGAAGTCATCTGTGAAGTGACTTGTGACCTGGCAGGTTGGTAATGTGATTTTTCTCACTTCACTAATCAACCTTCGTTTAACACGGAACATTCCACAACACACGGTTTCCAGAACAATCCCTCACCTGTGTGATGGTGTAGTTCTTGTTCTCCCATATCTTGCGAGCTTCCAATCGCTCTTGATCGGTGAGGACGCTATGGTTGGGGGTCTCGCCGGCTTCACGGGCTCTTCTCAGCTTACTAACCAGACCCCACAAACGACTCTGCCAGCGCAGGACCCCGGGCAGGGCATCGGCTGCGCACAGGACAAGACATCACTCCATCACCAATAGATCAAGAGTTTCACCTCTCTGGACCAACTACTTAAAAAAAGTGTACGCTGTGGAGATACAACAGGCTCGTAAAGGATTAGGAGAGACAGATAGATATGGAACAAAATAGGTAAAGAAACAGAGCAACACACAGAGAGGGACGAGAAAGAATGAGATGGAGAGAAATATGAAGATAAATAGATAGCTAGAAACAAAGTGACTGAAATCGAAAGAAAGAAACACACTTCAAAAAACGAGTATTTGGTGTTTGTTACATTAACATAAATGTAATACGTCAATGTAACATAATTCTTTTTAGTTTGTGTTTGAACATAACAAAATCACGTCAATGAAACAGCTTTTACAAATTACCACAGTATGTCATGTTCTCTCAACACAATAAAAATGCATTTAGTCGATTACAAGATTTCCAGCAGGCGACAGTTATCGTTACTTGGTCCAGAATGATTTCGTCTTCGTTATAATTCTCAGACAAATCAAGTTATTTCTTCACATGTAAGAAAGCATAACCTTTGAACACTCTTTCATAACAGCAGCACTAGAAATGTTGTTTAAACTTTGGTCCTCCATTTTTAACATTATTAGAGAAGGCGGAGTATGTGTCGTGTTTTCTTCCATGTTTGTGTGAAACATGTTATTTTTTCTCCTACTTGTACACACGTTCAATTCACATATACATATACACATAAGTTGCTCACTCCACTTGGGAGATTCATCTCTATAAGTTCATATTACAGACAAGGAGCAAAAGCGCCACCTGTCTAAAGTTTTGATAAGTGGCAGAAATATAGCAAGCCCCATTCTGAAGTCAAACACACACATTGACGGTGAGACGCTTATTTACCTCATTTAAACATATATGTGTCCTTTTAAGACAAATCGCTTTTATTGCTCCTTGTTACAACGTAATGAGCTCCTGTAAGTATGTGTATGCTTTATTTTAAAATTTAAAAAGAGATTAAAAAAAAAACTTCCAAAAGTGCCAATTGCAAACTTCTCATTGGCTCTCCCAAGAAACGTCGGCTCTCATTGGACACGCCCGTGAGACTTTTTAAAAGATATTTTTAGTTGCTTAAGAATTATTTTTGTGCAGTTTTTTTGTGTTATTGTTTTTTTGTTTTTCTGGCAGCAAAATGTTTGTCAACATTGTCTTTGTCAACAATGTTGTCTCAAATGTTTGGCATAAAGGCAAAAATTACCATTTATGATCCCTGAGTCTGATTTAATGCGGTCTCGAGACTTCAAGCTAATCAGACTTTTAATAAAACTGGTGCTGTTACTGTTAGAATGTTGTCTTGTTTCACAGTTTTGTCTCTTTTGTCATGGCTCTCTTAAAAGAGCTTAAAGTAAATAACATCATGTTGTATATAAAACATTAAAGAATAAGTATATAAATTATTGGCGGGCGTTATTGTCATGCAAGTTCAAGCAACCTAAGAAAATTATGTTAGTGCCAAAAAAACCCCCTAAAAAAAACTAGTTGAGCTGAAGCAATGTCATCAGGCCAAATTAACAAGAAAAAAATATGTTGCTCCATCTAACTCAACTTGTTAGAAACGTGTTTGATCAACCGAAAATAATCTAGTTGAACTGAAGAAAGGTCAGCAAGTACCATTAACCTTAAAAAACCATGTTGCTTCATCATGTTCATACTTTGTTTGATGAGCGAAATTGTTTCTTGGTATAGCAACACCATATTATCAGGTGGAAATGCTTTCCATAATTTTATTATGTTAATTCAGCAAGTCTTTTCTTTCAGTGCAGAGAGAGAGAGAGAGAGAGAGAGA
>SOMO01000016.1:729667-740384 GCA_028128575.1 Paedocypris carbunculus | reverse complement strand
ACACACACACACACACACACACACACACACACACACACACACTCTGAACCGTTAAATGAACTTTAACCTAAACAATCAACACTTCAGAAAGCTGTGATCAACAAATTGCACAAACCGTTTTCTTCAGAGAACCTCACTGTAAAACAACATTATTTATAATGTAGATGTTTCTTGAAGCCATTTGAAGTGACGGGGCAAACCATTCCACAGCCTTTTCCAGGTTCTGGAAAACCATTCTGGTTGGAGGAAGTTGAAAAGGCAAAAAGGAGAATCTGTAATGGACTGAGCCTCTAGAACAGGGGTCGGAAACCTATGACTCGCGAGTCATATATGGCTCTTCTGGTGGTTGCTTATGGCTCTTAGACAAAGCTTTAAAAATACATAATAACGTAAAAAATGTAAAACATTCTCCGGTATTTCAATCCATTTCCAGGTTGCCGGCGCTGGAGCCGATCACAACTGTCCTTCATGTTTCCTATTGGATAATGCGCAACGTTGTTGTGACGTCAGGACGTTAAGTTCCCTGCCCCTTTTTAATATTTAGTAGTTCGCTACCAAAAAGCGGAATTGCGGAAACCTTAAAGACGATGGCTATTCAGTATTCACGAATGGAGTAATTTGCCTTTGTAGAGAGAGACAGAGCAGGTTCTGTAGGGAATCAGATTTAAAAAATATCAAATGTAGATTAATAAAAACGAACAGAATTCTAAGCATTTTAATTTTTACACTTGCATTCTCAACAACTCAACTCATTCTCAAAACTTTTTTTCCGTTGCATTTGAGTCGCGTGCACGCGCGGTGCCTGCGTGTCGCTGTACAAACAACGGGCTTTGCGTGTGTTTCCTAGACGTATTTCATTTGCAGTTTTCTAAGCCGCATGTTGTGGGGAATGAATTCATCGCTTAACGTGGTGTAAAATAAGTCGAGTTGAAAGACTTGTTGCTCTGCATTTCATTTTTGTTTTACAAATATGCATAGATTTACTTTTTTATTTAGTTTTAAACAGGTATCCAATATGCCGTGTCGTCCAAAAAGGTTCCGTGCTCTAGAAGCTAGAACTAAAATTATAAAACCAATTCTGCTTGCGACTTGAAGCCTGTGAAGTGAAGATAAAACAGGAACGATGTGGATCGTTCAAGAAGTTCTAAATCTGACAGTCGGGACCCAATTTAAAGTACAGTACGTATTACAAGTAACAACCGAGTTAGAGAACTCAATATGTGTGGAATGAATAGCATTTTCATTCAATTATAAATGTTTCCCAGATGACAGAAACTGTTCCTCACTTTTAACCGTTTTGTTTGACAATTGAGAAACATGGACTGGTCAAACTTGTCTGGACAAAGGAGAACTCATAACCAAGGGTTTGTCTAATGGATGTGCTATTAAAACAGCCAATAATCTATCAAAGAGGAAAGAAATTGAATTAATATTAAGGATAAAATTGTACCCAAGACTGAACCCTGTAGGTCCCCACATGACAAAATAGCATCTTCTCACATATTGTTTTAACAATTACATGAATGCAATGAGCTTTTTAGATTTTAAGCTAATATGTTTTTTTTTACTTAAAACAACTAAGAATCAATTTCAAAGCCCTATGTGTTTGTGTGTGTGTGTGTGTGTGTGTGTGTGTGTGTTTGTGTGTGTGTGTGTGTGTGTGTGTGTGTGTGTGTGTGTGTGTGTGTGTGTGCGTGTGTGTGTGTCTGTGTCTGTGTCTTTTCATAATCATAGCCATTTACTTAACACCACCAACCAGACAATCAATAGAATAAAAGCAACAATTCTCTTACATATTCACTTGTGCACTTTGAGACAGTTAAAAATCTGAAGGGCGCCTTACAAATGCTCAGAACTTGAACACAAGTACACTCACACAAAAACACCTGTCCATCTGTAACTCTCAATATTAATTTCTACTGAAAATCACAAGATAGTGCCTTAAATTTAAGGATGTAATTAAACGTAGCATTAACCTCAGAGCTCAGTAACATTACTACTCAGTCTGAACTACTGAAGCCAGTAAATCGCAACTTCATTGTTTTTTTTTTTCAAATGTGACTATTTGCCATTTATATTTCTGGAAATAACAGTTACCAAGGAAACAGCAACGTGTTAAGCACACATTTCTAATCCAAGCTGAATTTAAAATAACATTTTATATAAAAAAAGAGTAATAAATAGAACAAAGAAAATATACTTTAATAAGTAAGATAGGTGTTAAAAGAACGGATGAAATAGATGTAATTCATATTATAAATGTTTTAATAAACTGCTATGCTTCCAGAGATTGAATCGTCAATATTTCAATCTTTCAACAATGTTTGTAATTTCAGCAGACTTTTTAAATTCAAATTGTGTTTTCATTTATTGTAAATTATTAGAGCTCCAATAACACATCAAAGTCTAGTGCTAGGACCCTTTATCTTTGAAGGTAGAGTCAGTGAGATTGTCAATATGCAGAGCACAATATATCGAAATTGTGCTCTGCTTTTAACCCATCCAAGTGAAGTGCACATACACACAGTGAAGTGAACACTCACAAACCTGGAGCAGTGGGCAGCCTAAACCGTGGTGCCCGGGTGGGCATGTAGGGTTCAGTGTCTTTTACTTAGTTGCAGAACCAGCCGTAGGGGGATTCAAACCTGCACCCTCTCGGACACAAGTCCATGTCCCCTACCACTGGACCACAAATTTTTGCATGTGTGTGTGTACCACAGCACCTTGAGCTAGGCATGAATGGATAAAACGTTGGAGCATAGGGTAAAAACATTTTTGAACTTTAAAGAGTCGCTGAAGGTTGTAATGCCAGCCCAAAATGCTAAAATAATTTTTATTGTGCCCAGTGATGTGCCATACGTACCTCAGAGAATTGTGTGGGTCAGTGTATCTGAAATAATACCAGGAAGAGTCCACAAACGTGTCCATGGTGTCGGTCTCTCTCTCTGCCGGGCCATTACATCTGTTTCACAGAAGTGACGAGCACAACATGGTCAACTTTTTTGTAGCTATCCTCACAGAAAACACTAGAAAAGGTCATATCAAAATGCGTTATTCACTGCTAGTACTAGTTCACCCATCCAACCAACCAACAAATAGTTGTGAATAAATGCACTTTTGTTCACTTTAGAAAGTTAAAAGAAGTCACATTTCATTTTCTTTTGGTGGCAAGAAGTGGCCGTTTTCCAACGCTATATTCATCGAAAAACCAACTTTCCTCACGAGATTCATTGATAAAACATTTTGAACGTTTGGTTTACGTCCCTGCATTCTTCTGTTCTTGCATCTAAGTGTTTTTGAGATAAAGGTTCCAAACAACGACTTCTTGTTCATCCCTAGCCAACCATTCATCCATTCATCCATCTGCGCAGAGGTCGGGAACCTATGACTTGCGAGTCATATATGGCTCTTCTGGTGGCTGCATATGGCTCTTAGACAAAGCTTTAAAAATACATAATAACGTAAAACATTTAAAACGTTCTCCGGTATTTAAATTCATTAATTTCCTGTTTGCCGGCGATAGAGCCAATCACAGCTTTCCTCCGGTCAACACCATGTTTGCCCTTATTTTAATATTCAGTAATATAATAGCGGAAACCGTTGCGTTTGAGTCGCGTGCACGCGCGGTGCCTGTGTGTCGCTGTACAAACACGGAGCTTCGCGTGTGTTTACTAGACGTATTTCTTTTGCAGTTTTCCAAGTCGCATGTTTGTGGGGGATGATTTAATCGCTTAATATGGGTAAAATAAGTTAAAAGTTGTAAAATAAATTCAAGTTTATATGGATGCACTCCCGATTTTAAATGTATTTTATTTGTGTTTGATTTATTGGAAATGTTTTGTATATGTCTGAGTTTATTTGACCCGGGGGTCCTGAAAGAGTGAAACAACCGATGTGCACCGTGCTTCTGCTCTTGATCACACGTTTGTTTTGTCAGAATTAAAAGTTGAACAGCGTTATTAAAACGAGTTGAAAGACTTGTTGTCCTGCATTTCATATTGGTTTTGCAAATATGCATAGATTTACTTGTATTTAGTTTTAAACAGGTATGGCTCTTTTGGACTTCATTTTTACCAATATGCAGTGTTTATGCTCTCTCAGCTAAAAAGGTCCCGACCCCTGTGCTAGATGATGTTCTTCAGACGGATATAAAAAATCAGGTTGAAGGTACCAAGACAAATAAATCCCACAAAGTTTCGGCATCACACTGCACTCTTCTGTGGGTTTGTGTGGGACTGTCAGCTGACGTTCACATCCAGCTGTCTGCTGGCAAACACTCCAAAATTCACTTCAGAACTCTCTGCAGACTTCACTCTTCTAATTGCGGTTTCAGAAGAAACGAATTACTGGCTGACACTGTGTGGACTTAGCATGTAAACGAGAGAGCCTTTGTCCACTCCAGCCAGAGAAGAGAGTCCAATCCGGATTTCAGAAGCAGCCCACTGACAATCAGACAAGCCGGTGTAATATGCCAGCCGCAGAACGAGCTAAGCACCATGTCGTTGCCTGGAAACAGGGCGAAGGTGCAGCAGGTTAATTCTTTGAAAGCCAGGTGCCATCCGACAGACGGGCATCCCACATATGAGAGGTAATGACTTGCAGAGGACTTGCTTTTGCTGATCATGTCAATATTCTTATTCTATTGTAGACAAATTGCTTCACTTGCTCCTCTTTTTGTTAAGGTTGGAAGCTTTGGATAAAGCGTCTGCCAAATGACTGTAAAGTAATTCAGTAAAATACTTAAGTTTGTTGAAAAATTGATACTTTAAAGCTTTTACTCAAGTCTTTATGGAATTGTAATTTTTACAGTTTTTACAAAGTATAAAGTATAACATTTGTTTCTGCTCTTTGTAAAGGTTGTCACCACGGGTTACGCTTTCATTCTCTCCCTCTCGCAAGCGGGAAGGAGAAACCAACATTTGTAAAATGGAAACCTTTTTTCAACATTTACAAATAACTTTTAATTCGATAAAAATAAATTAGGCAGAAACAGCACTGTGTGCGCGTCTCTACGGATCTCTCACGTACTAGTACAGCCGCTCATAAAGGCACATTACATCAGAGTTTCACACACATACAATTCTTGTGCCTCTAGGTGATCTATTAACTGATCTATTAAATGTTTCTGTGTTCGATTAGAAATGTCACCATGTCATCATTAAAAGTTGTAACAAAACAAATGTGTTATACTGTATTCAAGAGTTTATATATGTGTATAAAATTACATTTGTGAATTTGTGAATTACATTATGCAACGTATTGCAAAATCCATATCTTGGCACAACTGAAAACCGGTTTTCACGTTCATACAGCGCTAACGCCTAGTTTTAGTGTTTGGATGCGTTTCACTTCCTCACTGTATACAGCAGCTTAGTTTCACTAATTCATTTATTATAAATGATTCATTCATTCATTCATCTTCTACCGCTTCATCCTTTACAGGGTCGCCTATCTCAGGCATCTTAGGGCCGGAGGCAGAATACACACTCTGGATTGGTGGCCAACCAGTCGCAGAGCGGGACACACAAACACATTCACACACTCACTCATACCTATGTGGTCAATTTTCCAATTCCAAATAGCCTGAAACGCATGTTTTTTGGACTGTGGGGGACACCGGAGCACCCGGAGAAAACACACACAAGCACGGGGAGAACATGCAAACTCCACACAGAACGGCCCCGGCCGGCCTCGAACTCACACCTCGAGTGTCAAACGGAACCGTCTTGCCGTCGTTCGACAGCGCTACCCACTGCGCTGGGCCTAGATTCTTTTTTCTTGAAGTCCTGGCACGGATTAGATGCGGATAAGCTAAAGATATTTTTGCCGAACGAAGCGGCTCTCGCACATTAAAAAATTCACCCACCGAAAATAAACAAAATGAGTCAAAAAGACTTTAAATCAAGTAAAATTATCTGTCAATGGAATGAGATAATTGACTTTGTCATTTCAAACTCCACACAGAACGGCCCCGGCCGGCCTTGAACTCACACCTCAAGTGTCAAACGGAACCATCTTGTTCCGCAATAACATTGACACAGCAGATGGCTGCCTCTGTGGTTGACACCAAGACAAATTTCTAGCTCTGTAACCACAGAACCTGGCAAAAAATCTGATTCTGATAATTAATATTTCCATTATTCTGCACGGAAAAGGTGTCATAAGAAGGTTGTTTGCGATCAGCAGCGCTTAGTTTGCTTAGTGTAAGGCAGGGTTTTAAACTCATTTCACATTGTGGGCCACATATGGCCTAGTGAGATGTCAAGCGGGCCGGACCATTAAAATTATACCATACTCTGTTATGAAAAAACAGTTGAAAATAAAAAGACATGAAAATACAAAAAATCATGTCTTACGTTTGTTTTGGTGTAAAGAACATTAGGAACACATACATTTAATGAACTGTCCATACAAAACCTACCATGAATTACCTCATATTTAAAAATATAGAAATATATTAGAAATTCCTCAGACGTGGTTGATTTTGCTTTGAAAATTCTATCCATGAATTGCAGCTAATTAAAAATATGAATTCCAAGTCTTTTATGTATTTTATTCCACTTTCAAATTATTCTGCGGGCCTGATCAAACCTCCTCGGGGGCCGGTTCGAAACCCATGGTGAAAGGGGAACATGATGCCTAAAAATGTGATGAAGAAATAATCAAGGTGTGAGCGCTGACTGTGTTGCCCTTAAGGCTCTTTATTTCTTCACATGTGTAAGTTGTTGTTTTGTTTTATAATTGAATAGATTACTGTTGAAATGTTTAATGTATATTTGATATAGCAGCGCTATTCATTGTTTATTATCGTTTCGCGTCACGTGTGATCCGGTCGCGTCACTTCCGGCTTTCCCACGTCACTTCCAGTTCACGTTCAGCACGAGGAAAAGATATCCGCGAAAGAGGACGCCATTGCCATCACGCAAATCTGTAGCCATCCAAGATGAAGCATTGAGCGAGGAACACCGTAAGTGATGGAAATGTTCTAATTTAGCATGCATATGTTTGCATGTTTCTCATTTTTTGATGCACTTTATGTTTGATGTATGTACTAAGAAAACACAAATGTTTTACAGTTTTTAACATCATTGAAGAGAATTAAACTCGCAAACCTCATTCCCGGCTCTTCATTTGAAAGGTTTAGCTTGGTGTTACAACTGAAAACACTACAGTGATACAAGAGCGAAGCATCTGAAAGAAAGGTGGTCACAAGCTAATTAAATCTGTGAAAGGAGTCGTGTTTCTCCGTGGTTTCTGGGTGAGACTATAGACGCCTGAATGGTTTTGCAACGTGTAATAAATCTAATTCTAAACGGATGTGCCGCACGATTCTGGAGAAAATAAGAATCACTGTTTTATTTTTGCTTCTTTTTGAAACACTTTCCGGAACCATCATTAAAATGGCGCGGAACAACCAACGCACTGATTTTATAGTGTTAGAATGCACTAATGTGGTGTACAATGGCACTAGTGAGCCGGTTTCTCCCCAGGGTTTTTTCCCCGTTAGAGAGGTTTTTTACCTGGCCACTGTCGCATATGTGCTTGCTCACTGGTCTTAGTCATAGTGAGAAAATCATAGCCATTTACTTAACACCAAAAATCCAGACGATCAAATGAATAAAAAGCAACAATTGTCTTACATATTCACACGTGCGCTTTGAGACAGTTAAAACTGTGAATAGCGCCTTACAAATGCTCAGAACTTGGAACTTTAAATTCAAATAAATGTAAGGAAAAATAATGTAATGTAATATAAAAGTAATGATCTAAAGAAAAATCTTTAAAATCTTTTTTAACCCTTTTATTATCTGCAAAAATTCCAACCAATTTTAGTTTTAGGAGCTGTCGTGATTGGGCAGGGACGGCGGAGATCTGCTTTAACCAATCAGAGAAAGGAGTCAAAAAAGTCCCAAAACAATTTGTAATCAAGTAGAAGAGATTTGCACGCAAGCGAGATGATACTTGCTAGACACACGGGTGCAAAACGCACATGTACGTGCAAAACTCATTTTTGGCACTAATTTTATCTCAAAGAAACACTGGAGTGCGTGTTATCTCACATTTGACTGAATTGTATAAATGCTGGATTACAATTGCGAGAGGGGTGGAATCAAGATTGCGATCTTTCAACAATTAATTGTACATCTCTAATGTACAGTAGCCCGTTCTAACGGATTATTACTAATTATAAATAAATAGTCACAATGGAAGTAACAAGACGGGACAAGAATGTTCGTAACCCCAACCTTAACCTTGAAATATTTTTTTGCTGTTGTGTAGGACGACTAATATAAATTTGTGAATTCCATTTAAAAGAATTCACATTATTGGGCTTTACAGGGGTTAAATTCACCAGAGTATGTGTGAGAAATAATTTGTACATTTATGTCTTTATGTGAGCCTTAATGTCTTTATATTTCATTCTCATTCCATTGTAATACATTTATGCTTTGATGTATTGCTATCTCGTGTTTCAGTCTTAATCATGACAAATAATTCCTCCCCATGTCCGAACACACAGAGAGACCCCCTGTCGTTAGGCCCGGACGCACACAGAGACGCCCTGAGAGACACGTCGCACGTTATTTACATATACCTCCGTGCCTTTTGTTTTCAACCAGATGAAAGACTTGCACGTGTCTCCCCAGTGCTCTTTCGTCATTGAATCATTCAAACTGTTTCCCTCTTCCCGCGATTGGATCAGACCGACCACCTCCCACCCGCTGTTCTCTCGTCATTGGACTTTCTTTGTTTCAGTAAATGCTTGTGAAACTATTTACCGATGATGAAATCTTGTAAACCTCAGTGACTGAACGGATAATGCTTGGATAAACTCATTTGTTATACTCTAACTTTGGTCTGCTTTCTGTGACGTCACTCCGGTCGCATTCGTATGCGGACGCCTTGAGAAACTCTGCTAAACGAACAGAGAGAGAGGAATAGACCGCTCGACCAATAATAATTCAGAAAGCCTCCAGAAATATTTATAATCTAACAGTATGTTATAGTGCTCAGAGAGTGTGTTTCTGTGTTGGAAAATCACTCAAGAGGTCATGCGTCATTTATGCTGACTCGGCTAACGTCAAAAGGTTAAAAGATGTCTAGCACTGCAGGCATGATGTACAGAACAAGTCCATAAGAGAGTTAAACATTCACACCAACAGGCTATCGTATAACCTGGAAATATCCGTGCCGGTGATGCGCACTTACCTGGGACAGCGGCATTTCATCCAATCAGTGGCCGTTTTCAAGGGAGATCCTCCTTTTCCTGAGAGCGAAGCTATCTTGGGCAGCCTGACAGGAAGCTCCTCCTCTGGTACCGGCACAGGGCCACAGGTGCTGCAGTGCACTATGGGAATGGGGGTACCCCAGTAGCGCTGCCTCGAAATGAGCCAATCACGGAGCTTGGTACTGGTAAGGAATCCACCCACGTTCATCTCTCGAGCTTTCCGTGTCACAGACTGGAAGGCGTCTTCACGGCTTTGACCTGTGAACTACAGACGGTCCTGATGAGGACCTGAGACGCGTCAGTGATGAACAGCGAGTGGCACCTCATTGGAGTCCAGCAGCGTCTGCGTTCCGTCGGCTTCTCTCTTCAGAACACGAGTCCAGCTCAAACCCAGCGATCGAGCGACGTCTTCATCCTCCTGGCTGCAGTCGGGAATGCCTGAAGCACAGCTCTCGTGTTTAACGTCACGGAATAACGACACGCTTTGTAATAATAATGTCAATTCAAAGACGTGTTTATTTGTGATGATTGAATCTTTAAATGACAGAGTGATACTCACTTTCTAAAAACTAAAGACCATGAATTGGGACATCACCAGCATAAATTACAATTGAATATAATATAAATTAAATACATCACAAACAAAACTGTGACAAGAATTAGTTGCAGTATATTACATTACATAAACATTTCACACACAAACAAGCACAAACTCTCTCTCACTCAATCTCTGACTGATGGAGATCTCACACAGTTTCTCTCTCTCTCTCTCTCTCTCTCTCTCTCTCTCTCTCACACATACACACACAAACACACCCCGACAGCATCCTCTTACCCATTAGAGTGTCAATATAGTCTGTAAACTGGCTCCTGCCAGAAATCAGAACAGGAAGTTCACGGCCAGTGAACATGTTGAGCGCAGTCACTTCAGTACGACTGTCTGCACACACATGGTTCAAAGGTCAGTGGCTTCACGTGTGTGTGAGTGTGTGTGTGTGTGTCTCGCCTGTCCCAGGTCTCAGGGCTCGGAGCAGAGCTGGTTTGAGAGCACTGGAGCCTTGCAGAAGTCGGTGTGAGGGCAGGATGGAAACGTACGCTGCTCCAAACACAGCCTCGGGAGACGTGGTGTATGCCGACAACACCTCCCCGCTGTCGCGACCCTCCACCTAACACAGGCAAACACCAGTCAACAGCCACTGAAAACTTTCTCAAGTGTGTGTTACCTTCAGCATGTGACTGAAGAAGCAGCCAGAACAGTCTCCGATCCAGTTGGCCTGCATGCGCTTCACGCCAGACCATTCGGGAAGATCCGCCAGAGCGTCTAACAGAGGCTGGAAAACAAGGAATGGGGCTTTAATGAGCGGAACCGAACATCTTGCTTTCCTTGATTAAGCAATCCAAAAGATGACAATTTATTTTTTAATTAATTGAAATGACATTTTGAAATTACAATTACAAGTTAAGCTTAAATAAAATGTAAAAACAAAC
>SOMO01000016.1:669685-729320 GCA_028128575.1 Paedocypris carbunculus | reverse complement strand
TATTCCTATTTTTGGTTAATTTTATGTCACATTATTTACCTGATGTACCTAGTGTCATAGGGGTTTTGAAAAAAAAAAAAAATTGAAATTGAAATTGAATTAAATCTTTTCACTTCTCGCTCGACCTTATTCACTCTCGTCCTCTCCAGCCAAATACAGATTGGAGATAACGGAAAGCCGTTATTTAGCGCTCCACTCATTAGCGGCTGCAGAGGATTTCACACCCTCTCGTCTGTCGTTTCAAGGAATCTCATTTAATTTCTCATTTCAGCGAAGGGGTTTCAACGTGATGTCTGAACATGACAGAAAACCCTTCCAAGACAAGTCCAGTGTGACGACACTTCAATGTGCCGAGGACACCGGTAGATCATTTAATGGTGGTTAACTGTTATGTGAGAAATAATTTATACCTTTAATTACCTTATTACATTTTTATGTTTTACTTCTGTTTTGTTTCCATTTCTAACGAATAACTCATCCTTTGACCAAACGGCTTGTCCTCAGCGTGAACTAGTGAGGTCTTGTTGACCATTGAGAAGCCACCCGGCCATAATGACAATAGTTGTAAAACAAGGATGCCTTTCAACTGTAAACTTCCAAACAAATCAAGATCCTTTAAAAAGCCTTTAGCCTTGGTGGAAAGTTCAACTCACAAACACAAGGCCATAACTGCCACAAATCATCAGTTGGACTGTGACAGTTGTTAGGGAGTTAGACCACCAGGTTCCGTGACTAAAGTAACCAAGTCTACATGTAGACCAAGACCTACTAAGTGTGTGTGCGTGTGTGTGAATATGTGTGTATTTATCAGATTAAACACAAACTCAGAGTATGGATCAACCATGCCTGGCCACTATCAATAGTCACAAAAAATACTGTACTAACATTTTGATATCCATAGATTTGAGCATCGAATGTGAAGACAAGAATTTGGGCAATTCTTAGCAGACTTGGTAGTCACAGTAGATAAAGTGTTAATATTAGGCGACTTTAACATTCACTTTGACGATGTTAATGACTCTTTAAATTTAATGATGTTCTAAATTCTACTGGCTCAAACAAAACGTGGTTGGCTCCACTCATAAGTTTAACCATACATTAGATTTGATTCTTTCATACGGTGTTGCTATCCATGATGTAAACATAATTTCGTTTCCTGTGTATCAAACAAAGACATTCCAGCTATGATCTCAACACAATATCGCTCCTGTAGAATCATAACCTCTGCCACTAAATTTAACTTTATTCAGAACCTTCCTGATCTTAGCATTTTTAATGTTATCCCGGAAAGAAGAAAAAACCTTGACGAGATCACTAAAACCTTAAACATAACTCTGTCTAATACTCTGGATTTGGTTGCGCCTCTTCATAAAAAACAAACAAACATTAAAAATAAAGCCAAATGGTATAATAATGAATTGAAAATTCTTAAGCGTCTCACAAGGAAGTTAGAACGAAAAAGGAAGAAAACAAAGTTAGAAGTTTTTCGCTGCGCTTGTAATGACAGTATAGTCACGTATAAACAGGCCCTAAAATCCCGTTTATACTAGTTTATACTAACTTATCACTAGTTCAGGTTTTATGAACTTTTTCAATCATAAAATTAGTAACATCAGAATGAAAATTGCATCCCTACCAACTAGCACGAAATTAGATACTCCGAAAGGAAACCCACCCGTTATCACACTTAATACATTCGCTCAGATAGGCCATGACGAGCTCACTAAGATTATAGCTAGGACTAAAACGACTTCCTGTTTACTCGATCTAATACAGACCAAATTACTCAAAGAAATTCTGCCGGTGGTTATAGAACCGATATTAACCATCATAAACTCGTAGCTAGCATTCGGTCACATACCTCAGCTGTTCAAACAGGTCGTAATAAAGCCGCTGCTTAAGAAGCCACAACTCGACAAAGATTAAAGAATTAACCAATTATAGACCGATATCCAATCTTCCATTTCTGTCAAAAATTCTTGAAAAGGTGGTTTCAGGTCAACTTTGCATGTTCCTGGAACAGAATGATAAATTTGAAAAATTTCAATCAGGTTTTAGGCCTAAACATAGCACAGAAACAGCACTCATTAGAGTTACAAATGATCTCCTACTGGCCTCGGATGAAAGGAACATTTCATTATTAGTTCTGCTCGATCTTAGTGCCGCATTTGACTTTATAAACCACAATATTTTAATTGATCGCCTAGAGAATTATGTTGGGGTTTCTGGACACGCGTTAATGGTTTAAGTCATACCTGTCAGATCGATTCCATTTTGTACATGTATATGGAGTCTCGTCACCAAGACATAGGGTCAAATACGGAGACCCACAAGGCTCAGTTCTCGGACCAATTTTCTTTTCTTTATATATGCTTCCCTTAGGAGACATTATCAGAAGCCATGGACATACGTAGCTTTCATTGCTATGCTGATGATACGCAAATCTATATTTCCACAAGGCCCAATGAAACCACGCAATTTACTAAAATATTAGATTGCTTCAGTGATATTAATGAAATCTTAATGGACTTAAACTTTCATCTTCATCAACAGTAAAAAACTTGGGTGTTAGGTTACAAATTAAAGTTTATTATTAAATATATGTCAACAACGTCTGTAGAACAGCATTTTTCCACCTCAGGAATATTGCAAAGCTGCGTCATATGCTTCTTAGGTCGGATGCAGAAAGACTCATACATGCGTTACCATTACAGTAATGACCTCGAGGTTACATTACTGTAATGGTCTTCTGGGAGGTTCTCCTGCCTGACTAATAGATAAACTTCAGTTAGTTCAGAATGCGGCCACTCGACTACTGATCAGAACTAAAAAAAATACGACCATATTAGCCCAGTGCAAATGTTGCTACACACTATTACCTGTAAAATATAGAATTATATTTAAAATTCTCCTAACAACTTATAAAGCATTAAACGGTCTAGCTCCTCTGTATCTCAGTGAGCTCATCACGTGTTACGAGCCAAGGAGACCTCTGCGCTCTCAAAACTCAGGCCAGCTCGTAATACCAAAAATCTCAAAAACCTTCACAGGGGGAAGATCATTCGCTTATCTAGCACCAAAATATTGGAACACTCTGCCTAG
Organism: Paedocypris carbunculus; assembly: GCA_028128575.1. Lineage (NCBI taxonomy): Eukaryota > Metazoa > Chordata > Actinopteri > Cypriniformes > Paedocypris > Paedocypris carbunculus. The sequence goes on along the minus strand of SOMO01000016.1, from coordinate 726,218 downwards.
CACAATCTGTAAATCAGAATCAGTTAGTCAGTTTAAATCTAGATTTAAAACACATGTCTTTAATGACATATATTTAAAACTGTAATAGTAAAATATTCAATTACTGACATTAACGAATAGAAAGGCTGCACTAGGTAGAAGCCCGGAACCGAACCTCACCTACACCGTAGCATCACTGCTATATTTTTGTCTTATAACCCTTCATAGTGCTAATAGCTTTTGTTCTTGCTCGTTTCACTCCCCTGCCGAAGGAGACGACACCACATCCCTGCCAGAAGAGACGATGCCGCATTCCCGCCAGAGGAGACTAGGGCGCATAATCTTTGAGACTAGGGCAATGACTTTGTAATGTCTGGCACGAGGGAGTAGGGTTCTCCCTAGGTTTTTTCCTCTCACCCCGCCAGAGAAGTTTTGTTTTCTTAGCCACTGTCGTGATCTAGCTTGCTCTTCTGGTCATAGCCCATAGTTAAAGACTTTTTTCACATACTTCGACGAATGATGACGTCACCACGGTTACACCACTCAGACCAATCACGTATCATCGAGATGTTCTCAGGCTCATCATATTGTTGTTTTCTTTTTACACTTTCATTTTGAAACCTAAAGTAACTGATTATAGACTATTGTAACAGATTATCATTATGTAAGTAAATAAATGACTGTATAGAAAACATTTATTTATGCCGTGCAGTCTGTTTAATTTGACCAAGTGTCAATTTTACACATTAATAACTATAATCAGTCATGTTGATAACTATAATCAAAAGCAGCATCTTTACCGTTCTAAACATCAAGGTGTTCAAATTCCACACTACGGAACCACAGAACCTCATTAGATTTAACATTTTATTGCAAAGGTTATATTTTCCCTAAGTAAGGGCGAGACTTTGATAAACCCCTTTGTGCAATGCAGAGGAATAGTTTGGCGTACGAGTTGTCTCACAAACTGAGAGTTCTATATTAGAATTTTTGAAAGCTTCGCATTTCTCCCGGACCAATCACTTACTTCAACGTCACTGTACCAACTTGCAGCCAATCAAATAGTGTGACGTCATCATTAGTCACCCGAGCCGTTTTTACACCCAAGCCGTTTTGATACCTACACAGGCATTTATACACTGACAGTTGTTTACGTCAGCTCGTACTGAACTTCGCTGCACGTTCACACAGGGTAATTTGCCGGCATTTTACCGGCAACATTACAGCTACCCTTGCCGACAAATTGCCGGAGCAAATTTTCCGGCATTTTTCTGTTCACACATGACTGCATGCCGGCCATTTTACCGGTAAGGCGTGTATGTGTGAAGTCGATAGGCTGTAAGTCGATAAAAGTTTTTTTTGCTAAAATATTTCGCTTTCAAATGAGAAGCATGACCCCTGATATAACATTAAAAGAAAATCCTGTAATCTGGCCGCAGCTTGTGGAGCAGGAGAAGCTACTCTCGGCCAGACGGGACTGCCAGCATTCAGTCTGCAAACACCATCAGACCGGCCCAAGCTACACTGTGATGTGTGAGAGGAAATCAATGCTTTGAGAGCCAGGGACATTGCTATCTCTCTGCTCAAGCACCGCAAATTCAGCACAACAGAGACATCTCTCTCCCGATTCAAGCACACAGAATCACTATGGTAACCGAAATCTGTCTAAGCAAGTCGTGAATATTCTGTTCCAGCATGAGCATTTCTACTACTATATCAAATAAAAATAACAGCACAACACATTTACTAAGAAATATACTGTGACTTAGTTTATAGTTTATATTATAGTATTTATAGAACACAGCATCATTTCTAATGACCCTAAATCAGAACACCAGATTTTACAATGAGCAAATGCAGAAAAACAAGTGACTGCAATGCTTTTTCAACCGTTTATTTTATTTATTTATTTAATTTATCCGAGCGNATTTATAGAACACAGCATCATTTCTAATGACCCTAAATCAGAACACCAGATTTTACAATGAGCAAATGCAGAAAAACAAGTGACTGCAATGCTTTTTCAAACGTTTATTTAATTTAATTATCTAATTTTTGCGAGCGTAATAAAAGTCGGCCCACTAATTTCCCTCTTAGGGAAAAAAAGAATAAACACAAAAACCAAAGTTTTACAGTACACAAATGACCTAAAAGCCCTAAAATCCTCAAGTAGGAAGCTAGAAAGGAAATGGAGAAAAACTAAACTCAGTTTAAACTAAGTTTTACGCAGTGCCAGGAATGACAGTATAATATAAACATAAACACGCATATAAACAGGCCCTAAAATCCACAAGATCTACATATTTTAGTAAAGTTATCTCTGCAAATCAAAATAATCCTCGTTATCTGTTTACAACTGTAGCTCAGTTAACAAAGAAAAAGGACATGGTAGACTCCGCAATCCCCCCACAGCTCACTAGTATCGACTTTATCAACTTCTTTAATGACAAAATTACTAATATCAGAATGAAAATTGTATCCACAAATACTAGCCCACAACTGGTTATACCAAAAGTAAACCCACTCGTTGTCAAGCTTAGCACATTCAAACAGGTCAGCCCTGATGAGCTCACTGAGATTATAGACCAAGACGACCTCCTGCTTACTTGACCCTAAAGGACCCTCCTGCTTACTTTACCTAAAGGATTGCTACCCTTAGTTATCGAACCAATCTTGAATATTATAAAATCGTCACAAGTTTTAGGTCACGTGCGTTCAAACAGGTCGTCAAAAAAACGTTTATTAAGAAGCCACATCTTGATACCGACGTGATCACTAATTATAGAACAATTTCAAACCTTCCATTTACATCTAAAATTCTTGAAAAAGTTACCGTATTTCCTCGCTTATAAGTCGATCCGCTTATAAGTCGACCCCCCCCACTTCAGCTGTGAGATTGTGGTATTCTGTTTAGACCCCCTTATAAGTCGGGGGAAATAAATAAGAGAAAAGTGAATAGATAGAAATGAGTAGAAACCCAATTTTGGGTTTCATATAAAGTAAATTCTGTTTTTTTAGGGCCCATTGACACACTAAAGCGGCACAGGGAAATAATGATAGAACACCTGTTCAGATGCTCTTTAATCCTTCCTATAGAAATAATAAAAGTATTCAAACATCCTTGGTGGAAATAAAACCTAAAAATCAAGTAACTCTGTTTGTTTATGTTGATATTATTCTATTTAAGCTATTGTTAATTTATGTTTAAGTTTAATTTGTCATTGGTATGGTTGCATTATCATTTTAAATATTTCTGGGAAAAGTGCCCTGCCCCTTTAAATCAAACAGGTCTGAGTTCTCCCGAGAATCGAGCTAATGCTAACTCGTGTTTTGGGAATAAATACAACGTTCGAAATCCACCGTGTGACTCGTTTATTTGTGAAGCCCCGCGCCAAAAAGAGACTAGCAGAAGAGAGCTGAGCCGAAAGAGTGTGAGTGAGACAGTGCGTGCGCGGAGCAGCAGCCAACGGAGTCAGTCACGCTCCTTTGCACGGGTTGTGCCGCTTTATGAAAGATGTATTTAGTTTGCGTCATAAATGTTAATGTAATTACCGCGCTTGTGTCTATGCTGTTTATTTTTGTGAGGAAGGGTGAAATATCTGAATTATCTATCTAAAATATTTTCGATTTCGGTAGACCGCGCGTATAAGTCGAGCCCCCCACTTTCAGCCCGAATTTTTTAGGAAAAATCCTCGACTTATAATCGAGTAAATACGGTATTTCAGGACTCTGTACATTTCAGGAACAGAACGATAGATTAGAAAAATTTCAATCGGGCTTTAGATCGCACCACAGCACTGAAACGGCACTAATCCGAGTCACCAACGATCTTCTAATGGCATCAGATAAAGGGAACGTTTCACTCTTAGTTCTGTTAGGTCTTAGCGCTGCATTTGACACTGCTGACCATGACATTTTAATACATATAGTTGATGGTTACGTTGGGTTTTCTGGACAGGCGTTAGAATGGTTTAGGTCGTATCTGTCTGATCGCTCTCATTTCGTTCATGTAAATTGAGTCTCATCACCCAGATTTAGTGTTAAATATGGAGTTCCACAAGGCTCTGCCCAATCCTATTCTCACTTTATATGCTTCCTCTAGGGGACATAATCAGAAAGCATGGTCATAGTCTCAAAATGTACCAATATACTAGATTGCTTCAGCGACATTAGTGATTGGATGACAAGTAATTTTCTCATGCTGAACTCAGACAAAAGCAAATTATTACTTGTTGACTCAAACTTAAAGACTGATGCACCTGCATACAGTATGAATCTTAACGTGCTTGAAATCTCATTCTCACCAAAAGTGAAAAGCTTAGGTGTCATTTTAGATCTCTCTCTCTTTTGAAAGTCACGTACACAACGTCTGTAGAACTGCCTTTTTTTATCTATCAAAGCTGCGTCACATGCTCTCCCGACCGGATGCAGAAAGACTGATACACGCGTTTATGACATCACGGTTAGATTACTGTAATGGTCTTCTGGGGGGTTCTCCTGCCAAACTAATATAAAAACTTCAGTTAGTTCAGAATGCAGCTGCTAGATTACTCACCAGAACAAAAAAGTATAGCCATATTAGTCTAGTGTTTTAGTGTCGCTACACTGTCGCTACACCTGTTAAATATCACATTCTGTGTAAAATTCTCTTAATTACTTACAAAGCACTAAACGGTAGCTCCTCTAAATCTCAGTAAGCTCATAACTTACTACGAGCCTACACGACTGCTGCGCTCTCAAAATTCCGGCCAGCTTATAATACCGCAAATCGCTAAAATCTACAAGGGAGGAAGATCTTTTGCATACTTAGCACCCAAGCTATGGAATGCTCTGCCTAGTCCAATTTGAGACTCAGAATCAGTAAGTCAATTTAAGTCTAGACAGAAGACGCATCTTTTCAATGAAGCATATACAGTAATCGCTCGTTTATTGCGGTAGATACGTTCCAAGCCCGACCGCAATAGGTGAATTTCCGCGAAGTGAAGAAACAACATTTACATATTTATTTAACGCTTATTCCGACTTTTAAAAGACTTTTTTCAAGTAGTATTCTTTATTAAAGTACGTAATGTTAACAATCTTCCCACCGCACGCGTCGTCCCCGCGGAGAAATTCATTTTCAAAGGGTGTGAAGGTTCGTACGGGAGCGGGCGGTAGCGCGGGCGTGCGCAGACACGGGCGGCGTTTTTCACAGCTGGCGGCCCGGTAGTGGTTGCAGGGAGACGTCTGACATAGCGATTCGCTTATCCGTGGTGAGACATGCCTGGCACTGCGAGCATCCTCCGCAGAGATACGGTCGGGAAAAAATGAATCCGCGATACAGTGAATCCGCGATAGTCGCGAAGTTGCGAGGGATTACTGTATTGACATGTTATAATAACTTACAGAAAAAATGTATATAATCGTGAAGAAAGGCTGCTTAGTATAGTGGTAGGAACCAAATCACACCTGCACCTCCGAAAACTGTAAAAATCTTTAAATATGGTACTTCATGTATTCTTCATGCTCAGAACTTGAACTAATAAACATTTCATAGCAGAGATTGTGCGGATATGTGTTATATTTTACAATAATTCATTGTTCTAAAACCAGAGGCATAAAGTACTTGAGTACACTTTAGGAATTTTTGTAAATTTTGTAATTATTGTAAATATTTTTTTACTTATTAGTATTTTTCGCTACTTTATACTTGCACTGAGTATCAAAAATATAAGCAACTTTTAAATTCACACAGCACCAATAAATTCACGCAATCAAAAAAGTTAAAGTACTAAAACAAGTACAACTACTATTCTCTGTGTTTCACTGTCTAAAGAATTTTTTTCATTTTCTTTACGCGTTCGTCATACTATTATTCTTTTTTAGAATCAATTGTATTATACTGTTAGGGTTATGATTTTGGATTGACATTTAAGTTCATTTCATGATCTATTTTCCAAGTGTTGAATGTTCTCTGTTCTCATTGTATTTGATGTAGAGTGTGATCTGATAAGACCAGTTGTTAAGTAATGGTTTGAGACCACATGCTGATTTGGAAGGACAGTGTCCCACGAATCAGTGAAGAGGTGTCAGGTCGAAGCCCTGTCCTTATCTGTACTGCATTCCTTTGTTTCTTTGTTCTGTAAATGAACTAAATGCGTGTAGCGTGAGTTGCTCAGAGAAACTCAGACAGACACTCGGACTGGGAAGATGTAGGATAAGCAGCAAGAAGGAGCTTCTCTAGCTCCTTAGCTTAGCTTAGCTTCTTAGCTTAGCAACTGGAAACGAAGTAATACAAGACGATTGGAACAGAAACAAGTTGTTGTGTGTTTATTTGGTTCATAATTGAGAAAGGTCTATTCACTGGTACGAACTGAGGCTGGAGTCCAAATCTTCAACTCCAACATATACATATGTATACATATTTTAGATTTACAAAATGTACAAAAATTCCTAAAGTGTACCTAAGTACTTTAGGTCTGAGCTCTAAAAGGGCTGAGTAACTCTACTGCAGTATCTCGTAGATTAAATAATTGATCAAATTAATTATTTAACAAACCGCTAATGTGCACATGTACAGTACATTGAAGTTTTGTCTAAATAAAGCCTTGTTAGAGAGGTTTTTTACCTGGCCACTGTTACATATGTTCTTGCTCACTGTCATTGTCATAGCCATAGCCCTATTTTTAACACCAACTACTAATGAATAAAAAACAACAAACCTCTTACATATTCACACGTACGCTTTGAGACTTTGTTAAAACTGTGAAAAGTGCCTTACAAACGCTCAGAACTTGAACTTAAATGAGCTGATGTCTGGTGAGCTTTAATGTTGTTTGTCATTAGCAAAACGCATAAAAAAGCAAATCATGGTAAACAAATGGTAGAGTAAACAATTAAGCGGTAATTACAGTGGAAAGCAATTAGCTTCAGCCGTGATTGCTGGACTGACACGGAAGTACTTGCAATTAGCATATAGCTATCGAGCTGTACATGATATGACCCTGACACAAAGATAATTCTGCAAATCTAGAGCGCTGACAGGACTGCACTCGGTTAACTCACTTTAACCAGTTATCACGTGGGTGGATCTCAATTTCCCAAGCAGACGACACATAATTAAGACGGAGGAGAACAGAAAGCGCATCCCTCCAGGAGAATTATGCAATAATAAATTAGGAGGATGATGATTTGGATTCATACAAAACAGTGAAGCAAGAAAATATCAAATTAAACCACAATTATCGGATGTTGCTGGAGATTATATCACGGCGGGTCATCCTAAGAAGACGCCTTGTCGCCATGGAGTCAAATCAAGGAGCGATGCAGAACCGATTAGAATACATCATGGTAGGGGTGGGCAATATGAGCTAAAATTCATATCACGGTATTTTCTACTGTACAGACGGTATCGGTATTTTATCGCGGTATGGGGGGGGTTACATTTTAGTAGACCATATTAACATAATTTAGAGAGAGACAGAGAGAGAGCGGGCGAGAGAGAGCGGGCGAGAGAGAGAGAGAGAGAGAGAGAGAGAGAGATAGAGAGAGAGCGCGAGCGGCTGCCTACTTGTCTTCGTGCGTAAGCGCTGTCTCGCTTTCTCGCGCGCGTGAAACCATGATTTCCAAACGAAAACAGACTTTGATCAAAATAAAACAAGCAGATTGTCTCGCGCGCGAGCCGCTCTCCTCTTAAAGAGACAGCGAACTATAAAACGGAGCGGCAGGCGTATGTGCGTCACGTGTGTGATCTATTAATTCAGTCTGTTACACTGTGTTCTGTGTTCGATTAGCAAAGTCCGTGCCGTCATTGATAGTTGTAATTTACAACTTGTAACGAAACGAATGTATTTTACTGTATTAAAGTGTTTATATACTTATATAAAAATCATTCATGAATTATCACGGTATCCACGGTATTGCAAAATTCATATCGTGGCACATCTTAATACCGGTATTCACGTTAATACCGGTATACCGCCCACCCCTACATCATGGTAGAAGACGGAAAAGGCAGGAAGAGGGATGAAAGTGACAATAAACCGCCTTCTGGGTCTGAGTGTGTGTGTGTGCCACCAATGTGTCTGTAGACTTTCCATACTGAGCCACAGAAGAGGGAAACACTGATAGAGCGAATGACGGAAGTGATGAACAGTTAACGACAGTGTTGGTGATTTCTCTCACACAGACGAGTTCTTCTCTTCCGCTTTCAGAAGAACTTCTGTGGATTAAATGAGTCTGTCAACAGCAAGTCGCAGATCCACTGGCTTCACGTTTCAAAAAAGCAAACCAAGCAGAAAGTCACACAAATACAAACCGCTACAGTCATAGCTCCACGACCAGATCCATTACAATCTACCAGATCCATTCTAGTTCAGCAATGGCATTGAGGCTTATTTACATTGTCGGTGTTGCTGAGTGAGCGCTCCCTATGAGTGAGCGGATCTCCGTCATTGCCCCGCCCACCGCGGCAGGTCACAGTAACTTCGTTTGTGATGATTTAGCGAACGAGTTAAACTTTAACTTTACAAAATGTGTTTGTAAAATAAAACCGATTATTTCAAACTGTCATTAGTTGTACATGTGAGTTTAATCTAATGCTGGGGTGGGCAAACTTTTTGACTCGCGGGCCACATTGGGTTCTAACATTTGACAAAGGGGCCGGGCCGGGCTCGGGGAAAAAATACAGATTTTAGGATATACAATTTTTTTCATATAATTAGTATTTATATAATTAAATAGTATTTAACCTTAAATAGTGTTTATTTGTTTTTTAAATACATTCAAGATAAAAAACAAACAAACAAAAAAAAGATATAATACTAATATACAAATAAAGTGATTTAGGATTTTAACTCACCAGGGAAAGTCCCATTATGATATTAGAATTTTCTTTTAATATCATGTATCAAAATATTACATTATATATTATCAATTTGTTTAGTTTTTTTATCCTTTTTAAAACTTTTAAAAATGACACAATTATAGTTCCTCGTTTATAAGAATAATGTTCTACTGCTTAGAAAACGAAAAAGGCATGATTATTTCAATAATAATTTTTAAAATCTGAACCATCTCTTCTTCAGTATCACAACAAACATTAGCAAGAAACATTGGAAAATCTGCTGAATAGCCGCGCGTCCGAAAAAAGAGACACATTTTTGTTATTACCGGACTCAATGTGCTAGCAATAATGCGCTGAGCCACTTCACTCTTTTACTGGTTCATAATAAAGCATTTCAACTATATCTAAGACCGTGAAAAGTTTTTAGCAAAAGCAAAACGAAAATGTAAATCATTTCCGTATTGTTTTTTAAAATACATTTGTTTGCGCTTGACATGTTTGGCACTAATCTGATTTGTTTTACTAAACTTGTGCTGCTCAGTAACATTTAATTCACTGAGCAGCGCTGGTCACCGGGGATTGGGGACAATGGCACTGCGATTCGTGACTTTCAATGGTAGTTTTGCTCCAAAATCAAGCCGTTTGAGCGATTACCGGACTACTCCCTCGATCCCATGCAGTGAAGAGAAAGTAAAGCAGACTGCGCGAAAACTAATGCAATGAATGAAACGTGCAGAAATAATGCGAGACCAAGGTTTTAAAATAAAATAACAATTAAGCTAATGAAAACAACTATTGTAACACCGTGTCCTCCGACTGATCTCAGCGAAAGCGCCGGGTGGAGGGAGGGGGACAGCGGAGCGCCCGACGCACACGCGCGCATAAACGTATATGCACAAACCTTTGTTGTTTTGTGACTGACTGTGTAAAAATAAATGTTATAAATATGCTAGTACATTTAATTAACGTATTTGCGTATATGGTTCTGCTTTTTAAAATGTTTTTATAAAGAAAGCAAAAAAACCCCTTCATAGTAGAACATTAAAAAATATATATGATTTTGATTTAATTTTTTACAAGCTCCGCGCCAGATTAAAACGTTTCACGGGCCGCATGTGGCCCGCGGGCCGTAGTTTGCCCATGCCTGATGTGTCTAATACACGTGTATTTCTATTATTGAAACGATTCATTCTCGCTGCAGTAGAGCAGAAATATGAGAGAAAAGCAGCTGATTACTGCAGTAAAACTCATTCAGATGATGTGAGTCTAGCGACATCGTGAAGGGAAAGAACCTCACGCTCTTCACTTATTCACGACTTCAACTTCACTGAAAGTCACTTTCTTCCCTGTGCAATTCACCAATGGCACATGCCACTTTATCTCCTCTGTGCAATTTTACGAGTTTTACTCTGTCGATTGTTTACTCTGTTTATTGTTTACTGTTAATATGTCTATTTGAAACACAATTTGTATTTTGGAAACGTTTGCTCTAATTTTATATTTTATTTACTTTGTGTAAGATAAAATATAAATAATATATCTATTATAATGCACATTTTTTTAATTTTTATTTTGTGTTTTTCCGATATTGCACCAAACGGAGTAGTGTTCCTAATTTTGTTGTAAACTTGTGTCGCATGGACAATAAATTGATTCTATTCCATTCTATTCTATTCTATTGTTCTAGACAATAATTGACTGGACACTTTCAATAAATATGGTATTTATTCTACATGTTATGTTATGCCATGGTATGTTCTACATTGCAACATGTAATACAAAATTTGAGGCTTTTAAAGCTAAAATTAACATAGTGAATTTAATCATAATGAAGTACATTGATGTTGAGTTGAACTTGATGCCAAAATGATTCTACCATTCTTTTCAAGTTACTGGGAGACTTGTCTTTGTCTATAAATAGTGTGTTTACTGTCTGCACTTAATGGATTTTTTTTATACTATTGACAGTTACAATTTTTTGTGAAATTACTTGCCTGGCAATTTATGGCATCATATTTTGTATGATCAATATTATGTTGGTTATATGGTTATCACTGCATGCAATTAATGAAAATACAAAGAGTAAAATGCATTTTTTGAACATTTTTTCAACAGTTTTGAACGTTTTAGTTAAATAAAATACAGATAAATTATTACTCTCCTTATATTTTATCAAAAATTTTGTTTATTTAAAAAAATTTAAATCTCGTCTTGTCTTGTTCTCGTGAACCTAGTGTCTCGTGGGAAAAGTGTCTCGTCCCACCCCTATCTATTACCCCTAAAAAAAGCGATATTTCTTTCTCCATTATCAGATGGTTCCATTCCATCACACATACAGAACAGAACTCGGCTACAGAACTGCAGTAAAATCTGTTCTAAAATCAGATAAGATAAGATAATTGAAACTGCAGAACAGCAATTGCAGAACCAGCCGTAGGCGGAATCGAACCAGCACCAAGTGCTCTACCACTGGACCACAACTTCCACAAAAATCATTGGGAAACCTGTTAGATGGCTTTCTCAAATCCACGACTAGCATTGCACTCAGGCTAGCGAGCAAGATCTGAGAAGACCCCTTGCGCACTCTCTACCCAGTATTTGAACTGCTTCCGTCTGGACGGCGGTTCCGATACACTACATGCAGGACTCGGAGGAGGAGAGCCACCTTCATGCCAAAAGCCATAATACTCCTGAACACCAGCCTTAAGTAGCCTTGACCTAACCCTCATCCTACCCAATGTTAATATCATTAAAACACCGGTCGCAACTTTAAACTCTTACTTCTACTGATTATTTACACTTTTTTTAAGCTTACTTTTTATTTACATTATTGTTAAACTGCAGCTTTGTTCAGTCCCATTAATTGACCCAAGTTTCTTTGAAAAGTCAGTATCCTCTAATGTCACCCGGTCACCTAATCTCAACCTATTTAATATTGGGCCTAATCTGATCGCAATCTCTAAACCTAAATACTTTCAGCTCTAATCAAATATTCCTTTTATACACAAAATATTCAGTGACACCATGGTTCACATGTTATAGTTTGTAAACCGCACTTGTTGGTTTGAAGAGGATATTTAGTAAAATGCTTTTTGAGGCATCATTGTATTGTACGTAAATTTCAAATTTTGATCATCCAATCAGAACAAAATACAAATTATTTAAAAAGGACTTTATTGGACACCGATTCCAAACTGACATCTGATCGAGACATCCCTAATTTAAAACCTATTCAAGCTTACGGCTAAAGTTAGTAGTCGACAAAAGTTAATTGTTAATCAATTTATTGATAATTTTTATTGTAAAGTTAATTGTTTTGTTTGCCTGAAGCAACAAACCCATTACACAAGGGGAATGGAGGATATCCCTAATGTTCTGTTCCGAGACAGGTTCAATGCAGTGTTGCCCAGAGGCAGGTGGAGAAGAATAGCTACTGCTGAAACAGCCAGTCTCCGTACCTTGGCATAACTGGTGGTCTTAATGAACCACTGCTTTAAGAGTTTCTGTTCAACCACAGCTCCGGATCTCCAGGATCGACCACTCTCGTCCACTTGCTCATCCGCAAGAACTGTCTGATCCACCGGGTCCCAGTTCACCACTGCCTACATTCACACCACAAAAATCACTATGTATACAGTATGTGTCAGTTACAATATACAGTGGTAGCCCGACTTACAAAATTAATCCGTGCCGCACTGCAAAAAATGAATACTTGACAAGCCAAAAGATCTTGAAATTACACAATAAATCTTGTTTTTTTTCAGCCAAGATAAATTAACTATCTTAGAATGAAAAGCTCTATCTTAGAGCGAAAGATTAATTTGCTTGTTTGAAGAAAATCAAAATTACAAAGTCAATTATCTCATTCCATTGACAGATAATTTTACTTGATTTAAAGTCTTTTTGACTCATTTTGTTCATTTTCGGTGGGTGAATTTTTTAATGTGCGAGAGCCGCTTCGTTCGGCAAAAATATCTTTAGCTTCTCCGCATCTAATCCGTGCCAGGACTTCAAGAAAAAAAAATCTAGGCCCAGCGCAGTGGGTAGCGCTGTTGAACCACAGCAAGACGGTTCCGTTTGACACTCGAGGTGTGAGTTCGAGGCCGGCCGGGACAGGAAAAGTTCTGTGTGGAGTTTGCATGTTCTCCCCGTGCTTGTGTGGGTTTTCTCCGGGTGCTCCGGTGTCCCCCACAGTCCAAAAACATGCGTTTCAGGCTATTTGGAATTGGAAAATTGACCACATAGGTATGAGTGAGTGTGTGAATGTGTTTGTCTGTGTGTCCTGCTCTGCGAATGGTTGGCCACCAATCCAGAGTGTGTATCCTGCCTCCGGCCCTAAGACGCTGAGATAGGTGCCAGCTCCCCGCGATCCTGTAAAGGATTAAGCGGTAGAAGATGAATGAAAAAAAGTTCTAGAGGATAAATTCAATAAATAAAAACATGTTAGATAGCAGTTGTTTAGTTTGCCATTTGGCAGATGTTTATAAAAGTACAGTAAATAATCATATACGGGCTCCTTTCATATAACAAATACTGTATAACGAAATACTGGAGATGGAGCTCTATACAGGGATGCCCGAGAGGACCTGAAGAAAGGAATTAAAAAAGCCAAAGCGGACTACAGAAGGAGGTTAGAGTCCCGTCTGTCCAGTCACAACTCAAGAAGCGTGTGGCAGGGAATCCATGACATCACAAACTATAGAGACTGTGATGTAACGAGAGGAGACCTGAGTGTGCCGCTGGCAGAGGAGCTTAATGGCTTCTTTGCCTGCTTTGAAACGGAGTATCGGCACACACCAACACCTGCTCCAGCCCTGCTACCACCACCCACCTTATCACACTCACCACCACACAGTCTTTTCAACAGTCCACTCACTGTTACGGAGCAAGAGGTAAGACGAGTGCTCCAGGCAGTGAACCCCAGGAAGGCAGCTGGACCCGATGGTGTACCTGGCACGGTACTAAGAGCATGCGCCCCCCAGCTTGCCTCCATCTTCTCTACAATTTTCAACCTCTCCTTAGCTCAGGCAGTTGTCCCATCCTGCCTAAAAGCCGCCACAATCATCCCGGTTCCAAAGAAGTCTCCTGTCACCAGCCCGAATGATTATCGACCTGTGGCTCTCACTGAAACACATCAAAGGCTTCCTCCCACCAGACTTCGACACCCACCAGTTCGCATACCGCACAAACCGTTCCACCGAGGATGCCATCGCCTAGCCCTCCACACTGTGCTGGGACACCTGGAGCAGCAGCAGAGCTATGTCCGGATGCTCTTCGTGGACTTTAGCTCTGCTTTTAACACGATCATCCCAGACATTCTTATTAGAAAACTGGAAGTTCTTGGTTTCCCTCCAGTCCCATTGGTGTGTCCAGTCCCACTGCTCAAACAAAATGTATAAAAACGTATATAATCCATATATTTTATATAATTCATATATTTGTTACATTCCGTCATCTCTCCACCATCTCCGGCTCCACCCCCTGACCTGATTGCCCCGTTCCCAGCTGGAGCCGGTTTCCCCGAGCACTATATAGTCCCGTCCCTCAGTTCAACCATTGTCTGTTGTCGTCACCACATCCCTGTGTGATCTCCCAGACCCTCCGTGTCTTACCTGTTTTCCGAGTGATCCAGTTATTCCGAGTATCTTCATCCCGAGGACTGATCCAGTCAGCACGTGAACTCAAGTCTCCTCGACTCCTGAGTATATTCCCGAGTCTCACCTCCTTGTCTCCTCGTGTCAGTATTGTTTGGTGTTCCCTAGTGTGAATCCGCCATTAAACCCAGTGTTTGACCGTCATCTGTGTTTGTGTTTCCCTACGTCACCCACACTCCGCCTCCAGGGTTTCCCCTTTTGGAGTGTGGGCGTGACAGAACAACAGATCGAACCGATGGAGCAAGACGGACGCGCTGGGGCCATTCACACCTTCGCCTAGACGTTTGAGGATCTGGTGCAAGCCGTGAGCAAGGCGCTACTTCCGGCTCAAGACATCAACCCTGAAGATCCTCAAACCAGCGCACTTTCATGGCTCCCGCGCCACTTCTTCCGTCCTCTGCTCCAAACAGTGGCGGCAGTCCGGTGGCGAGACCCAGCTGTTTCTCCGGGGATGCCGGGGGCTGTAACGGATTCATTCTCCTGTCCCGTTTGTATATCCAATCTCACTCTTCCATGTTTTCCAACGAGATGGACAAGGTCGCGTTTGTGGTGTCACATCTCTCCGGACGAGCGCTTCAGTGGGCGGTTCCGCTTTGGGAGCAACAACACAGCGCCATGCAATCTCTCGAAGCATTGTTCGCCAGCCTACGGCAAACGTTTGGACCTGAAACATTGTCCGTCGCCATTCAAAAGCAGTTGTTCAAGATTCGTCAGGGCAGACGCCCTCTGAGTGAGTACGTTGTGGAGTTTCGCACTTTGGCTAATGCTAGCGGCTGGGGAAACAAGGCGCTGATTGCGGCGTTTCGCCGCGGATTAAGTGCGAGAATTCAACAACCATTGCTGCCGTTAGGTGATAGTATGTCGCTTGACGCTTTTATTTCCAAAGCACATCAAGTTTCACAAAACTTATCAGTATATACCGCGTCAACCGCGGTCGAGCGCGTGAATGAGCGTGTGCGCGCTGCTCCTGAGGAACCAATGGAAGTGGATTTCTGCCGTCTCACCCCATCTGAACGTGAAAGAAGGATGCGACTCCGGTTGTGTTTGTACTGTGCCGGCTCGGGCCATCAACGTAATGCCTGTCCGGTGCGACCGTCTCAAGATCCGGTATGTGCCATCTAGACTGTTCAAGTTCGGGCTCCAGGGGCCATGAATGTTATAATCCACTCTCCCATGATTTCCATTGCAGCCACGGCCCTAGTGGATTCCGGGTCGGCGGGAAATTTCATCAGTCGTTCGTTACTTTCCCGCCTAAACTCTTTGCCATGTCCTTGTCCAGAAAAATTCTGAGTTCACAATATCCAAGGTCGTCCGCTGGCCATATCCGGTTTCAGTCATCTCTCCTGAGGGTCCAGGTGGGGCAATTGCATTTTGAAGAAATCCAGTTTCAAATTCTAGAAGGATCTACTGCCGAGCTCGTGTTGGCGCTTCCGTGGCTGCAGAAGCACAATCCTGTGGTCGACTGGGAACGACCTGAAATTGTGAAATGGGGTGAGACGTGCGTTGGTCGCTGTATCACATTCCTTCAGAAACGAGTCAGACTCCCCGGCACAACACAAACGCGATCCTTGCTACAACGTCCATCGAATCACCCAACACATCCGAGGTGATGTCCATTCCTTCTGAGTACCGTCAGTTCCATTATGTTTTCAGCCCCCGGCTCGCCACTCGACTGCCTGCTCACAAACCTTGGGATTGTGCCGTCGAGTTGTTGCCAGGGGTCCAACTATCCCGAGGAAAGATTTAGCCATTGTCCATCCCAGAGAGAGACGCACTCAAAGTCTATCTGAAGGAAGCCCTGGCGCAAGGCTTCATCCGTCCATCTACTTCTCCTGCCGCGTCAAGTTTCTTCTTTGTGGGGAAGAAGGATGGAGGTCTCCGGCCCTGTATAGATTACCGTCAACTCAATGAAGGTACACGCAAATTCAAATATCCGTTGCCTCTTGTCCCTGCAGCCCTGGAGCAGCTTCGTCAGGCCCGCATCTACACCAAGTTGGACCTACGAAGCACATACAACCTCATCCGAATCAGGGCCGGGGACGAATGGAAGACAGCGTTTATCACCATTACGAGTATCGGGTAATGGCCTTTGGTCTGTCTAATGCTCCCTCCGTGTTCCAGGCGATGATGAATGAGCTGTTCCGGGAATACCTTCATTCATTCGTCATCGTGTACTTAGACGACATCCTGATTTACTGTTTTCTGTTTTTAAAGTAAGAAAAATGTAAATTCCATGTTTCCAAGACCAAATTCCTCGGTTACATCGTTTCCTCTCAAGGCGTAGAGATGGACCAAGAAAAGGTGAATGCGGTGAGAGATTGGCCCACACCATCTTCCATCCGTGACCTGCAAAGATTCCTAGGATTTGCCAATTTCTACCGTAGATTTATTAAGAGTTTCTGTGTCGTGTGTGCGCCCCTGTCCTCTCTTCTCAGTAACAAAACAAAGAAGCTGTTGTGGTCGTCAGCAGTCGACCAAGCGTTTCAAGAGTTAAAGAAGGCCTTCACCTCCGCTCCGTTGCTCAGACATCCAGACCCGGAACAGCCATTCATCGTCGAAGTGGATGCGTCGAACACGGGGGTAGGAGCTATTCTTTCCAAGCGGCAGAAGAAGAAGTTGAGGCCTTGCGCATACTTCTCACGGAAGTTAACATCGGCAGAGAAGAACTATGACATCGGGAACCGTGAGATACTGGCAATCAAGCTGGCACTGGAGGAATAGAGGCATTGGTTGGAGGGAGCTAGGCATCCGTTCGAGGTCATCACCGATCACAAGAACCTCCAGTACCTTAAAGAAGCTAAGAGATTGAATTCCAGACAAGCCAGGTGGGCTCTCCTCTTCACTCGATTCCGATTCCAGGTGACATACCGGCCAAGATCTAAGAATGGAAAGGCTGATGCTTTATCCCTAGTGTACGATGAAGAAGAAGAGTTGGCGACTGGCACTCCCGAACCAATTCTACCTCCTTCCCTACTGGTAAGCCCCATCCAGTGGGAGGTCGATAAAGAGATTGCTGCCGTGCGACGTCGGCACCCAGCTCCTCCGGAGTGCCCTAGAGACAAGATTTTCGTTCCTCCAGTGCTGCGCCAACGCTTGATGGAAGCCGTACATGTCCCTCTGGGCTCTGGACACCCTGGCATCTCGCGTACCCTCTCACTCCTGCAGAACCGTTACTGGTGGCCCTCCATATCTCGGGATGTAGAAGGATACGTACGTCGGTGTGAGGTTTGTGCAACATCCAATGTTTGCAGACACTTACCGCAAGGTAAACTCGTTCCCTTACCCATTCCACAGCGTCCTTGGTCCATATAGCAGTAGACTTTATGACCGACCTACCTCGTTCTGAAGGAGCGACCTGTGTGTTTGTTATTGTTGACTGATTTTCAAAGTCATGTAAACTCATCCCCATGAAGGCTCTCCCCTCAGCTATGGAGGCGGCCGAAGCTCTGTTTTAGAACGTCTTCCGGAACTTTGGGATGCCCGAAGACATCGTCTCAGACCGTGGACCGCAGTTCATATCCCGAGTATGGAGGGCCTTCTTCACCAGAATGGGTACCACCGTGAATTTAACGTCCGAGTACCACCCCCAGTCAAATGGCCAGGCAGAAAGGAAGGTACAGGAGGTCAGCCGGTACCTCAGGTCCTACTGTGCACGCCATCAACATGATTGGGCCCGGTTCCTGCCCTGGGCTGAGTACGCCCAGAATTCCCTGCGTCAGTCTAGTACCGGCTTAACCCCGTTTCAATGTGTCTTAGGCTACCAACCTCCTCTCTTCCCGTGGTCTGACGTCCGTACCTCTGTGCCGGCTGTGGACGAGTGGTACCGGACAAGTGAGAGGGTATGGGGCTCAGCGCATCAACATCTGCAGCGGGCCAGTCGGAGATCGCAAGATCAGGCCAATTGCCGTCGTCGACAGCCGCCGTCCTTCAGACCAGGCCAGAGGGTCTGGCTGGCCACGAAGGATATTAATCTCCGACTCCCCTGCAAAAAGCTGAGCCCACGGTACATCGGATCATTCAAAATCATCAGGAGGATCAACGCAGTCACCTACCGGCTCCAGCTACCACCTCAGTATCGCTTGTCTCCTTCGTTCCATGTTTCCTTGTTAAAGCCTTATCGTCCCTCTGTGTCTGTTTCCCCCACAGTGTCCGGCGATGGTGGCAACCGCCACAGTGTCCGGCGAGGGTTCACTGTACATTTATATGACTCACATCGTATTTGTGCACTGTGACAATAAAGGCTATTCTATTCTATTCTAAATATTTTGTCCTTTCGTATAGCAAAGATATTTCGGAATTTGTGACAACATTATTGCAGCGACGCATTTTGTTACTCTGGATATTCGTTAGCTAGGACACTCAATCCGGGGCACCACTGTATAGTGAAACTTCATTACTACACATGTGAAAAATCTGCAACCAGTAACTAATAAAGAACTACAAAATCCATCACATTTTATATGAAAAACGCAACCAAACACATTAAGCCCCATAGTAAAGGTGTGGACCAGTGAAATACCTCTTTCTGATAGGCCAGTCCTGCATCAAAAAGCTTGACAAACAGATACTGTGTCCATCTGTAGTAATCTGGCACACAGGTCGTGATTTCCTAAAAAAAGTAAGCAGAAGGAATATTTAATTAGAGAAGAACACTGAGGTGTAACATTTTGGCTCTAATTCATGTATCAAAAAATAAATAAACTGCAGCTCAACAACTTTTTCCTTTTTGTCTGATCTTTTTGTCTTTCATTCTTGATTTTTTTTTCGTTTGCCATCAATGCTACTGTGTTTAGCTTAAGGCTAGAAAACTAGTTAGAATTATGCTAGTTTTAACTTTTAAGTAGCTAAAATTCTCTTATACCCAGTTCAATTGTTTTTAATATTGAAAATGTTTATATTTTCTACATTTTTTCTGTATATACATACATATATATAAATATGTATTTATATATATATATACTGTATTTATAGTTTATTTTGAAAAGATTGCAGTAAAAAATTTGGATATCAACGTACATCTTTTAGTCAGAAATATACAATACCATAAATGTATCGCAAAAAATATCACGTATGGCGTTTCATATTGAGCGGAGAAAGACACATTTGCGAGACCTTGATTTTATTACAAAAGAGGATTAACCACTTGCCTGAAAAAAATGATAAAAATGTTTGTAATCTCATTTTAATCTAGCAATTAATATAGATTAGAGAAGAAAAATATTGCAACTTGTTTTTCTTAGAATTGTGAGTTAAGTCAGAATGCTGACTTGCAGCTTACAATATATAAATTCTGTTTTAATAACTGGCAATTCTAAGGAAAAAAATTCTAAGCAAAACTGTATTTTAACCTATATGAATCTAGTTTAAATCTAGGTTAATCTGGATTAATTAGATTCAATCTAGATTCATTTCAATACTACAGGGAGATTAATCTAAACTAAAAGAAACAAAATGGGTCTATGCCCACCTCTACTTTAAACCTCATGAGGAGAAACATGGACACTAGGGTCAACTTGGTGAAGTCTCGAGCGCACAAGACTATATGAAGTCACATCTCAGCAAAGACTCACCCGGTCCCAGTTGAAGCAGAGACCCAGACTCTTCAGCTGCGCCCGCATGGACACTATGTTGCTGCAGAAGAGGTAAAAAAACAGGAATGTGAAGCCGGCTGGACCAAGTGAGGACTGGACAATGGACCTCACCTTCTGGTCCATTCCTCCGGGTCGAGGCCTCGCTCGATGGCAGCGTTCTCTGCTGGCAGACCAAATGCATCCCAGCCCATTGGGTTCAACACCTGAGAGCGAGATCAAGATTATCATGCTAACTGTGCTAGCAGAACAGATTAAAAAAACGAACCAGATAAATTGATGGAACAATTTATATTCCATTAAAGTGTAAGCGCCTCCGAAAGAGCCTCCGTCCCAATCAACCAATTTAAAACATAAATTTGTTGGATTGCAAAAGGAAGCTAAAAGAACGCATTATTCCAAAATAATCTGACCTCTTAAGCTAAAGAAACATTGATTCAAACGATTTGCAAACATAATCTTTACTGGCATTTATGTCAACTGTTTAATAAAGACGCTAACCAAGTGTGAGAAATTATTTATACTTTGTCTTTTTTGTGAGAAAGGATTTATGCCTTATTGTCTTCATATTTTATTTCTTTCCTATTCTGTAATGCATTCATGCTTTGATGTGTTTATTTCTCGGGTTTCTACTTCGTTTTGATGTTACCTTATGTTCTGAATGTTTTGTTACCACGCGAAACTGTAAATATCATAAAATTAGGAATGCCTTTTAAACTCAAAGCCTCCCAGGCTGGCGGTCCTGACCCCGCAGGCAGAATCCGGAGTCCTGGAAAGACGTGCCACGCAGATATTTACATATACCTTCGTGACTTTTGTTTTTGACCAGATGAAAGACTTACACATGGCTCCCCAGTGCTCCTTCGTCATTGGACAATTCAAACCATGCTCCCTCGTTTCCCACTTCCTGCGATTGGATCAGGCCGACCATCTTACCCGCTGTTCTTTCGTCATTGGACTTTCTTTACAACAATGCATGTTTGTATCGGTATATAATGACGCCATGACTTTCATGAAATCGGATAATGATATGCTGATGCTTGGATTAAAACCATTTGTTACACTCTAACTTTGGTTCCCTGCCTCCGCGTCATTTTCCCCGGATCCGTTCATTGAACATCGCTGCTACAGGACACAGAGAGAGAGAACACCGTTTGACCGCTGCGGACTTATTATAATTCAAAAGGCCTCCAAAAAATATTAATAATCTTACACCAAGGGTTATCTTCACCGTTCCAAAACACGAGATCCA
This sequence comes from Paedocypris carbunculus, assembly GCA_028128575.1. Classification (NCBI taxonomy): domain Eukaryota; kingdom Metazoa; phylum Chordata; class Actinopteri; order Cypriniformes; genus Paedocypris; species Paedocypris carbunculus. The sequence goes on along the minus strand of SOMO01000016.1, from coordinate 704,921 downwards.
AAATGTTATTATCCAAAATGTTTAATAACAATTTAAACAAAAAGCCACTTGATAATGTGCGCTAAAGATGCTAACTTTTAGCAAAACATCCGCAAGCTAATAAAACTAAACTAACAAATAGCTTGCAAAAGCCGTCACTCAGGTCAACTGTTTGCTAAGGTGGGCTGAAAATAGCTACACGTAACGCTGAGCTACAATTCACACAAGTAACAGGTGAGCCATTAAACTGTCTCTCACGGGTTGCAAAAACAAAAAAATATGTTGAGAAGCAAAAAAAAAACGATTTACTTTCGGAAGCGAACTGTTTTAATGAAGTAAACAGCTTTTAGCTATTCATTTAATTTCAGTGTGGCCTTCAGTGAAAACACGTGGGCAGTGGATGCAGCGCATAAAACGCATGTCCTTAAGTGTTTAATGGATCACACAAGCTCTAAAAGCAACATGTACATTCACACACATTCTCTCTCTCAAACATGTATTTTTCTTTGCAAGACATTACATTAATGTTTTACAAACTACATTATTTTTACTGAAACTCTGATTGTGTAAATGTTTTTTTTTTTTATTTTATTCACTGTAAGGATGATGAATTAACATTCTTGTGGACATTTGTTTTATTTAGTGTAAGGCTGATGATTTTACATGATTTTTACTCATTTACACACAAATACCGGTATGTTGTAACTATACAAACACACCAACATGACAAGCCAAACAAATCTGGCAAGTACAGTATAGCGTATATGTAAATTATGTGTGTTACGTCAATGCACACAACCAAGGCTTGATGTTCCATTCTGGTTTTAATCTTATTAGCAAAAACATGTACGTAAGTCTTGTTGAATTGTACCATTGTAATTCTAGTAAAGACTAAAGAAAAATGATGAATGCTCACAACATTTTGTGGGTGACGAGCGTACAATAAGTACAGTTTGGGCTGAATTACTGGCCTAAATTGAACAAGCAAATGTTCAATTTAAAAAAAAAAAAGAGGGACGGAGAGTTGGAGAAACTGTATCCGTGGTAACCTGCTGAATTTGCTTTGTTAAGTAAAGTGCAGAGAATTACTAATCCAGCTCAGATTTGGCGTCCGGATCTAAATAGCAGCTCAGAACAGTCCATGGACAACCACACACAGAGACACACACACACAATACACGTTCCGCTTGAAGAAATGTACTAGTTTAAGTCACTGTTTTATCTAAATTACAAGCTAAAAGCTAAATAAATTATGGAGTTTCATTTCATGATTCAAATAAGTATTAGGTTTACAAGTTTTATCATTTTTATTATATTTTAGACATTGCAACTATTCTGTTTAATATGAACAATAATATTTCAGACGTTTAATCTACAGTGTTCATCTACAGTGTTTACTTTAGAATTATAATAATTTTAGACAATGCAACTGCCGTGTTAACTATGAAATTATTTTGGGTTTCATATATGTTGCAAATACTGTGTTTAAAATGAATACGATTTCAGACATTGCAACAACAGTTCTCCTGACATGTTCTCCTCATTTTATAGCATCTCATCCGTTTTAGCCCTACTGCTGCTTCCTTTAAAAGCAGCAGTAGGGCTAAAACAGCTCCTTTAAAAGAGTGTCTGGAGGAGAATCACCTGATGGCCTCTCATCCGATGGAAGTGGCTGATGGTGTCACTGATGGTGTAAACTCTCACGTGGCCCATGTGCAGATGGCCGGATGGGTAAGGGAACATGGAGAGAATGTAGACCTTCTTCCGGGGAGTCTGAAACACACAACCATAGTGTTCTTCCAGGCGGGGAAGGCTAATCGACACACTTTACACTCAATAAACTACGGTGAGAGAACACACGTTAACTGTCATCTCATTAAAACAATGTTATAGCCTACTTTGTGCTTGTGCAGCCTAGAGTTTGAATGATTAACAAATTCAAATAAATCGACTTTCACGATTATGCAACTACAATTCAGAACAATTTAAATCATATGACTATCACTAGGTAGTACAGAAAGAACGAGTCTCATTTCACCCAACTGTCTAAATCAATCACCTACATAGATGTTTTATATTATAGCCATACTTGTAAATGTGTTTGTCTGGCACATTTTAAATCGCATCTTTTTACCCGATTACTTGTGATTTTATAATACGTATGTTCTTAGCTTATTTATGCCTGTATCTGTGGTATATGTCTGTTTTTACTATTTTTAAGTACAAGTTCAAGTTCTGAGCATTTGTAAGGCGCTTTTCACAGTTTTAACTGTCTCAAAGCGCACGTGTGAATATGTAAGATAATTGTTGCTTTTTATTCGTTTGATCGCCTGGTTGTTGGATTTAAGTAAATGGCCATGATTATCAGAGCTGCAACGAGTAGTTGGCGTCGTCGACGTAATCGATTACGTAAATACGTCGACGCAAAAATTGCGCATTGATTAGTCGTTTGTTGCTTTTTTTTATTTTCAAACATGGCGGCGCGGGAAATTAACGAAGCAGACAATGGCAAAAAAGTGGTCAAAAGTGTGGGAAACAAAAAAAAAGAATGATTGAGGTCTCTGTCGTTAGGGCACATTTTGGTTCAGGAAGGATGACATGGAACAAAATAAACTTTTAATGACGACACGAAGGCATTGCTAATCCAACACAGAAAGCGTTGTAACCGGCTGAACTAACTGAACACCGGCGAGGCGCGAGCGCAACTGCGTCTGTTTAATGTTTCTCCAATGTCTTTTTAATGTGACTTTACAAGCTGCTGCTTTAGTTAGTGAAATCGGGAAAGACGCACTCAAGTTAGATTTGGTCGAACACTCTGTCCCCACGTGCAAGCGTGTCTGTCTCACTCTCCCTTTCCCTCTCCCGCTCTCTCTCTCTTTCTGTTTAACAGAGTTCGATATTCATTACTGCTCATCTGTTGTTTACATCGATACGTTGCATATGCAGGAAATACACAGGATGCACTATTCATATCTTATTATAAATAACAATAATAATAATAGTTGTTTTATTTAGAAGAGAACTGCTCATTTTCCATGTCAATACGAAAATATTTACGCACTGTGGTTTAACTTCAGTTGTTGATGTTAATTAAATATTATATAGAAGATCTGTGTTTAGTTAAACTATTTTAATACTTGATTTGAAACAAAAAAAAGGACAAGCGTCACCTCTGAGCAGGAAGACATGCTAACGTTTTTGCATTGCAATTGTGTGTGATTACATTTTTTTTAGAATAGATATTTTATGTTGCACATTAATATTCACAGTCAATCTCACTGAAATCTGATTTTGAACCCAAAGCTCCTAGGAGATTTCGATCGTACTGCACTTGGCGCTCAGGAGAGGAGGGGAACACAACAACAACAACAAAAACCAAAGCAATTAGAAAAACTTGAAGAACCATAATTAAAGATTTTTACAGTTTTAGGAGGTGCAGGTGTGATTCGGTTCCGAGCACTAAACTAGGCAGCCTTTCTTCACGATTATAATTAACTATTTCTGTAAGTTATTATAACAGGGTGATATATGCTTCGTTGAAGAGATGCGTCTTCAGTCTAGAGTTAAATTGTCTCTCTGATTCTGAGTCTCGAATTCGACTAGGCAGAACATTCCATAGTTTGGGTGCTAAGTATGCAAAGGATCTTCCTCCCTAGTAGATTTTAGAGATTTGCGGTATTATAAGCTGGCCGGAGTTTTGAGAGCGCAGCTGTCGTGTAAGCTCCTAGTAAGTGATGAGCTCACTGAGATATAGAGGAGGAAAACCGTTTAGTACTTTGTAAGTGATTGAGGGTGCTTTCACACCTGTAGTTCGGTTCATTTGGTCCGGACCAAGGGACTATAATGATACATTGTTGCATTTCTCTGGCATTTTAGTCCCCTTTCACACCACACTTTTTGCTCTCATCCGAACCGAACCAAAATTCAGTCATGTGACAACATTCACGTCACTCATTGGCCAGATGTGTCCTTTTAATATTTCTACTTCTTTTCAACGAATCAGAATTAGTTATTAAGCGGGTGAATTCCATAAATAAAGCAAATAGACAACATGCCGTTATTTAGTCTGGAGAGACGACTTTGAGAGCGCGGGCTTTGTGCCTATATTATCTTGTATATAGCGTGTATTGATCGCTTGAGACAAATGTTTATTATATACACACATTTATATTTCGAGAGTGTAGCGCGGATGCGACTGCAAAAAAAAATATTTTAATGCTGCACGCGGCGAAGGCATTTTGCACTTCACTTCAGGAGAAAGCGTGACACGGAATCGGAGATATTCCTCAGCGCAGCGTCACAACGGCAGCGGAATTTAGTCAAAATTCACTCATTGGCCAGATGTGTCCTTTAAATATTTCTTAAACTGCTTTTCAACTAATCAGAATTGTGGGTAAATTCTATAAATAAAGCAAATAGACAACATGCCGTTATTTAGTCTGGAGAGACGACTGCGCTGGCTTTCTGCCTGTATTAAACTATATAAGTATCGTATGTAGTTTGTATTGATCGCTTGAGACAAACGTTTATTATATACACACATTTATTCAGAGAATGTAGCGCGGATTCGACTGCAAAAAATGTTTGAATGCTGCACGCGCGAAGGCGCTTCGCACTTGCGTGAGACGGACATTTCCCGGAGTTATTCCTCAGCGCAGCGTCACTACGGCAGCGGAATTTAGTCAAAATGCGCAGTCGTTTTTGCATTTGGTGCGGTTCAAGTTCAAGCGCTCCGAGACCGCTTTCACACCAAAGGCAAACCGTAGCAGAGTTCGTTTGGAAGCGTACCGAGACCAGCTTTTTTCTTGGTCTCGGTACGCTTGTTTGGTCCGCTTTTGGTGCGGAACAGAGTTCGATCGCCGCTTTCACACCTGCCCAAACCAACCGTACCAAACAGGGAAACGAACTCTGGTGCGATTCAATCGAACTAAAAAAGGCAGGTGTGAAACTGGATGCGATATTTAACAGGTACCCAGTGTAGCGACATTAAAACTGGACTAATATGGCTATATTTTTTTGAAAAAAGGCAGTTCTACAGACTCTGTGTACGTGACTTACATGTATGCAAGTTGTCCTCGAGTGTTTAAAAAAGGTGCCATAAAAAAATGGATTATTATTATTATTATTATTATCATTGAATTATTATTATTATTATTATTATTATTATTATACCTTACAGTCTTTTAGCAGACGCTTTTATCCAAAGCGATTTACATTTCATTACAATTTTTACAATTCAACAAATTCCTGCTTTCCCGAACCCGGAACAGAACCCATGATCAGGTGTGTCAAACACCAGCGCTCTACAGACTGCTTTGTGGCTTCTTCCTAATACGAGTAATTATAGTTATCCATCGGAATAAAATGAATTATTTGATCCAAAAAGATTTAAATTATGCCTTTGGGTAAAATATACGCATTCGTTCATTAATAGAAAGAAGGGAAGTTCTTTCAGTGCCGTGCTTCCGGTACTTTCTCCCCATGACAGTCTCATTTTAACAGAAGATGTCCACTGACCTCCACCACACGTACAGTCACTCTGGCTCACGGTTCCGGCTGGCGTTGAGCCGCATTAATCAGGGCAGGTCGGAGCTGAATTATTCAGAGGTTAAACCTTCGCCGTTCTCTCAACGCCACTGAACCCGTTCGCAGGTGGAACGGACGCACACGGGTCATTGTGCTTCATCACTGAAACTCCATACAGAGCCAATTCTACTGCAGCACAATTACTGTACAAGAACGTGTGGGTACAGTACAAAAATGTGTAAAGAAAGAACAACGACTGAAAGATCTGCTGATGGGAGTCAAAAAGGCGGACAGTGCCTATAGATAGACATAGATCTAGGAGTCGACCTATCAATATACTTAACAATGGACATTTTTTCTCTTTTAACTGACTCTTTTTTTCCCCTAATTTTTGAACACAGATAAATAACTGACATTTTTCTTTTTTTAAAGACTATTTTTCCCCCTAATACTTTGTGTTGGTCTCGAAGAAAAGTGCTATATAAATAAACTTGAACTTGAACCTATCCTCTTGAAACCTGAGCTCTGAAATTATACTCTCTTTAAAATTTCCTTTGCTAGTTGTGCTTTTAGGAGCGCAAATAATGTAAAAATGAAAAGTCGTTAATTTACACGATTTTAATGTAGGAGATGTTACATGTGTTATTACTACATATTTACTTATTTTCATCTATCTTTTGTGTCTTAACAAAAGGGACACATCTTATCTGCGCTCATAATTTTCCATAAAAACTAAAATAATGTCCTTTGCAAAGGCATCTCGCACTGCAGCCGGAAGAACTTCTGTCCTATTCTCTACCATTTTCACTATAGCTGCAAATGCGCTTTGACGATCGGACACAACAAGAGGGTGGTCTAAGTCCATGACAACATAGACAATCCATGTTAGCATGGGGTTAACACAGGGGAATAAATAGCCTCCTGGGTCCTAGTCCCTTCAGGTCACTCCACATCACAGATTTTTCCCACCTGCTGTGTTAACCCCTAACTAAATTCTTCAAGGGAGGGCGATCTTTTGCATATTTATTACCTATACTATGGAATGCTCTCCCTAGCACAAACAGACTCAGAATCAGTTATTCAATTTAAGTCTCTTCAACGAAACATATATTGACCTGTTATAATAACATACAGATCAAGTTAATATAATCGTATAGAAAGGCTGCCTAGTCTAGTTCTCGGAACCGAATCACACCTGCAACTCCAGAAACTGTTATTATTATGGTACTTCATGTTATCTTAATTGCTTTGGTTTTTCTGTGTTTCACTTCTCTCCTGAGCGCTAAGTCAAGTGTCGTGCCACCAGATGGACATGACATCTATCAGACCGCTTGGATGGAATCTCCTAGGAGCTTTGGGTTCAACCAACGCACTGATCTTGTAGTGTTAGAATGCCAGAGGAGACTGGCACCAGTGAACCGGGTACTACCCAGGGCTAGTTCTTCGTTAGAGAGGTTTTTTACCTGACCACCTTCGCATATGTGCTTGCTCACCGGTCATGGTCATAGTCAAAGTGATAATCACAGCTATTTTCTTAACACCAACTACTAATGAATAAAAAGCAACAATCTTCTTACATATTCATAGGTGCGCTTTGAGACTGAAATTGTGAAACTTGAAACTTCTCCCACTTGAAAATGTGAAAAACGCCTCACAAATGCTCAAAACTTGAAACTGAACTTTAACTGAATTTTAGTTACCCACCACACACTGTGAATTCCGGAGCAGTGGGCAGTCTAACTGTGCATCATGTACCTGATCGGCCACGTCCCGCTGCCACGTTTCCTGAATGCGACTGTGCCACCACTGCTCCACCTCACGGCGCGTCTCAGCGCGGTAGTTTGGTTCCCACACACCAGACTGGCTGAACAGACTGCGGACGCCGGCCGATAACAGACAAGCCACCGAGACCCTCCGAGGGCACACAGCAGTCCTCCACATAGAGAGCGATAACAGTCCACGCCCTGTACAAAAGAACAGAAACACCACAGACGTTATCTTTGCATGGGAACCCATAAGTCTGGCCGCAGAACCATTACTGCTGGCAGTTTAGTTTTACACAGCAGTCAAAAGAAACTCAACATTTCTCTCCGGCAGAATAGAGGCTTTGCGTTGCACTAAATCCTACAGTAATGTGATAATAAACCAGTTCCCTTGGCAACAAATGAACAAAAAAAAACCTATTTGGGTGAAACTAAATTAGTCATACTAAATAATAGTCGCATTAGCTTTGACACTGACTTTCTTTCTCTATAAGATAAGAAAGTCTGTTATTCGTTCCCACAATGAGGAAATTTCTTTGTTACAGCTGCAGTACAACTTTACAATAAAAGAACAAGCAGAATCAAGAGTATTTACAATGTAAACACAGTTCAAGGAAAGATTTAAAAAATTTATGAAAAATATATACACACATGTATACTAAAATTGCACTGTATATGAATATTGCACAGATATTATATAATTTATAATATACGGATATTGCCACTGCGCAGAAACTTTTGCACACAAAAAAACAGTATTGATACTTTTCATAAGTGTTACATCGAAGTTGAACACAATAAGTAAGTAACTGCTTATGTCCTGTCTTTAAAGTGCATTAACTAAATTCGATAATTCTTTGTAAGGTTCAGCACATTCAGTTGAGTGTAAATGAATAAGTTTGAAATCCACTGAGGCTGGATTGAGATATGTTTAACTTCTTGTAGTTTATGCTGCTTAAGACACCAAAAATCTAATTCCAATAAGACAGTATGTATTGCTGCATCCAACTACTGTATTCTATTTAAAGATTTCACACCCCAAAATAGCCAGAAACTGATAATAGCAATATGAGTGAGTATTCGGTACAGATAAGATTGATTCATTCTGCATTAAAAACCTTTTTTTTAATACATTTGTGGGGAAAATAAAGAATATTTTGTTTCCACAAGTACATGCAGCGAAAACCTGGCTTTATCTGATGGAGACGATGTTGGCAACACTAAATGTTGTGAGTTCTTGCGCTCATAAAAAAAATTCCAATTCAAAGGAAAATGTCATGTTTCCGCTGGTTAAGCAGAGCATGAATGCACCTCCAGACCATCTTGAGGTCAAACTGGTCCTGATGTTGGGAAGAATGAGCCATCATCCAGGTAGCAAGGAAAGACTTTCATTGTCTTCTCTCAAAGGACGTTGAATGTCCCATTTGCATCTCTCTTGAAAGCATCAGGCTGAGAGATGCTGGAGGACGAGAGCTTCTGGATCAGCCGCCCACCAGCTCACACACAGACTCAAGGTCTCCAGCGAGTCGCCAGTGTTGTGTAGCTCTGGTTACCATGGCAACTTAACACTGACTCAGAGCCTGAGATTTAACACTGTGTTCAAAGTGAAAATTAGTGAAACGCCAGGCACTTATTAAATCACAGACAACTAACAAGTGTCATTCTGACCAAGACACACTCACTGTTCTATATAGGCACGTATATTGCACACATGAAACTTATCCGAGAATTAAAGCAAATTGTTGTGGTCTAGTTGTAGAGAATTGGACTTTGTGCCAAGAGGTTGCTGTGTCGGCAACTGTGTGTCCTTGGGCTAGACACAGACACCCAAATGCACCCTGGGAACCACTCCGTGAGGCTGCCTACTGCTCCGAGTTCGATCGGATGGGTTAAATGCAGAGACAAATTTAAATTAAAATTCAAGTTTTAATCGTCACTAGGGCTGCAACGATTAATCGACATTGTCGACAACGTCAACAATAAAAAATTGTCGACAAATATTTATGTTGTCGATAAATCGTTTGAAGTCATGTGACCTAATGTAACCGCCTGCAATATAATATATTGCAGATATGACCGCTACGGCGCAGTGGCGCTAAGTGTATTCCGAATTAATAAGGTGTTGGAAAGTTTTACAACTTGACACCAAAAATGCTGGCGTGTGCAATACATGCGCGGCCGAACTTGTCTTTCACGGGAGAGTAATGCGCATGTCGGCTCACTTAAAGAGGAAGTGTCTAGAGCAGGGGTGGGCACACTTTTTGACTCGCGGGCCACATTGGGTTCTAACATTTGACAAAGGGGCCGGACCAGGCTTGGGGAAAAAATACACATTTTAGGATATACAATTTTTTTCATATATTAAGGTTAAATACTAAATAAATTTAGTATTTAACCTTAAATAGTGTTTATTTGTATTTTAAAATACATTCAAGATAAAAAACAAACAAACAAAAAAAGATATAATACTAATATACAAATAAAGTGATTTAGCATTTTAACTCACAAGGGAAAGTCCCATAATGATATTAGAATTTTCTTTTAATATCATATATCAAAATATTCAATTATATTTTATCAATTTGTTTTGTTTTTTTATCCTTTTAAAAAAACTTTTTAAAATGACACAATTTTAGTTCCTCCTTTATAAGAAAAAAATTCTACTGCTTAGAAAACAAAAAAGGCATGATTATTTCAATAATCATTTTTAAAATCTGAACCATCTCTTCTTCAGTATCACAACAAACATTAGCAAGAAACATTGGAAAATCTGAATAGCCGCGCGTCCGAAAAAAGAGACACGTTTTTGTTGCGCTTCTAATCATGTTATTACCGGACTCAATGTGCTAGCAATAATGCACTGAGCCACTTCACTCTTTTACTGGTTCATAACAAAGCATTTCAACTATATCTAGGACCGTGATAAGTTTTAAAAAGCAAAACGAAAGCGTAAATCATTTCCGTATGTTTTTTAAAATACATTTGTTTGCGCTTGACATGTTTGGCACTAATTTGATTTGCTTTACTAAACTTCTAACTTCCTAGTAACGTTTAATTCACTGAGCAGCGCTGGTCACCGCAGATTGGGATTGGGGACAATGGCACTGTACTGCGATTCGTGACTTTCAATGATAGTTTTGCTCCAAAATCAAGCTGTTTGAGCAATTACCGAACTACTCCCTCGATCCCACGCAGTGAAGAGAAAGTAAAGCAGACTGCGCGAAAACGAATGCAATGAATGAAACGTGCAGAAATAATGCGAGAGCAAGGTTTTAAAATAAAATAACAATTGAGCTAATGAAAACAACTATTGTAACATCGTGTCCTCCGACTGATCTCAGCGAAAGCGCCGGGTGGAGGAAGCGGGACAGCGGAGCGCCCGACGCGCACGCGCGCATAAACGTATATGCTCAAACCTTTGTTGTTTTGTGACTGACAGTGTAAAAATAAATGTTATAAATATGCTAGTACATTTAATTAACGTACATTTGTGTATATGGCTCTGCTTTTTAAAATGTGTTCATAAAGAAAGCAAAAAAACCCTTCATAATAGAACATTAAAAAATATATATATAATTTTGATTTAATTTTTTACAAGCTCCGCGGGCCGGATTAAAATGTTTCACGGGCCGCATGTGGCCCGCGGGCTGTAGTTTGCCCATGCCTAGTCTAGACTGACTTGCCACTCGTCCTTTACAACACACACTCGTCCCTCGTTTGAGAATTAAATTGCGCGTCCGTTTTGCCCGTTTTGTATCAATATGAGACGGATTTTTATCGGTCTTTTTTATCGCTCTGTTTAGTGAAGTATAGTGTATCTTTAAGCAGAGTTTGCAATCCCCTGGCAGAGAGAGTAATAAGTATTTAAAAACTTCAGATGGTTCTCCAGGTTAAACCCTGTGCTTTAAATGTTTCAGATCTTAAACGCAAGCGGCAGCAAAACTATTTTGTAACTTGATGTTTTCTACTTATAATAACGAACAGTCTGTGATAATAAAAATACTGTACAGTATGTTTGTAACCAAGTAACACTATTTCAACAACTGATATCACAGTTAAATTAATGGCTAAAATATTTCACAAAACAAACTGGCCTGGTTTTCACACATTCTTTTTTCACACATACGTTTTAAAAATTCTGTAAATACTAGGGGTGGGACGAGACACTTTTCCCACGAGACGAGACGAGACACTAGGCTCACGAGAACAAGACGAGACGAGATTTTGATTTTTTTTTTTAAATAAAAAAAAACCTTCAATAAAATATAAGGAGAGCCATATTTTATCTGTATTTTATTTAACCAAANACAGAGAGAGCGAGCTTCCTACGGTAGCTTTGTTTCTGGTATTCGTCGCTTTTCTTGTCGCTTTCTTTTCTTTTTTTACGTGAAACCATGACTTCCAACCGAAAACAGACTTTGTTCAAAACAAAACAAGCAGATTTTCTCGCGTGCGTCATACAGCTGCTGCTCTTAAAGGCACAGCGCAGAAAACGGAGCGGCGCATATGCGCGTCGCGGGTGTGATCGATTAATTCAGTCTGTTACACTGCTTTCTTTGTTCGATTAGCAATGTCCGTGCCGTTGTAAGTACAAAAAACGCTCGGCCTGCAAAATTGGCTCGGGGTCCTGCGACTGGTGAAGACGTCACACCATTTGATTGGCGGTAAATTGGAATGACAATGACATAAATTGGAATGGGATTTCACGCTGACATATCACCCTCGAAACTCCGGAGTATTAAAAAAGTATTTTAATAAATGAAATGTTCAGAAACATTTCTTGTTGTTGTTGTTACTACTACTATTATTATTATTTTAAACAATTTATTGTTATTAATCATTTGTGACAACAAAACACATGGATAAGTTAATGATTTTATATAAATTGACACAAAGACTTTTTAATCACTGGTGAATTAAAAACAAAGTGTCACAATATGTGTATATGCATATGCAACTCATGTACAGACGGAAGTCAATCTTTTTAATTAAATCATTTAAGAAGAATGAATGAATATAACTTTAATAACACGGGGTTTAAACTGTAAAAAGTAGCAAACACAGAAGTACAAAATGCCTATTAAGGCTCCGTTAACTAGCGGGATGTTCACGGCTGGATGTCCTTGAAAATGAACAACATTCCCTCTTTCACTTACTTAAATACAATCTGTTATATGGACAATCTTGTTCCAGAAATTTCTGATGTGGTTAATTTGGTCTTACTCCTGTGCAAATATCATATTCACTCCTGCAGATGGAACGGTTGTTCTCCCTCTCTACCGCTGTTTTTAATTTACTTTACCAATTATTTTAAATCCCTTAAACTTGTGGTCAAACTCAACAAAAGGTCCAGAAATCTTGTAAAGTGTATTTCTAAGTCTCTACTTTTCTAGTGCTCCTATAATTGTTATATTGCGCTTTTTTTGTTTTTTTTTTATTATTTTTTTGTTATATATTTATTTCCTTTTTGTTTTGGTTTGGAATGTTCTTTATATAATTTGTACTTTATGTATTTCATTGATTGTATTTCAAAGGGTATTGTTGTGTTTTTTGAAAGTTCTACATGTTTTGTAAAATTATTTACTCTGACAATAAAAAAAAGAGGCTCCGCTAACTTCCGGCTCCTCAGACTGTCATTCTGCGCTTCTGCAGCAGGTGGTTATTGGCAAACATCGCGATTTTGTGTGACGTCATCACCAGTCGCAGGACCCCGAGCCAATTTTGCAGGCCGAGCGTTTTTTGTACTTACAACGGCACGGACATTGCTAATCGAACACAGAAAGTTACAACTTGTAACGAAACGAATGTGTTATACCGTATTAAAGGGTTTATATACTTATATAAAAATCAAATCCATTAATTATCACGGTATCCACAGTACTGCCAATATAGCAAAAATGGCGCCAAAAATTCTCACTATATCACGGACATTGCTAATCGAACACAGAAAGTTACAACTTGTAACGAAACGAATGTGTTATACCGTATTAAAGGGTTTATATACTTATATAAAAATCAAATCCATTAATCACGGTGTCCACAGTACTGCAAATATAGCAAAAATGGCGCCAAAAATTCTCGCGATATCACGAGATGCAATCGCATCTCGCAAGAAGCATTAGATCTCGCGAGATCTTGTGCCACGAGATCTCATCACACCCCTAGTAAATACAATGAAAGGGGATCACATTCCAAAGCAAATACTATGATTTGCTTGTCAGACACATAAATACTAATGTATTACATGAAACATTACATTTAATACATTAATAAACAGAACCATTCCTATGTGTTCAGAATATGATTTAGGGGGGTTTCGACCCAGGACGTTTGGCCCCCGGGGCTTTGGACCCGGACGATTGATCCTTAGGACGATTGATCCTTAGGACGATTGGACACTCGGATGGTTAGACCCGAGTTTCGTCATGTGGCTTATAATCAGCGGAAACAGAAAAAATGTGTTAATATATCTCTTGTTGTTTGGACTGTTCTTTAGCATGCTTTGTGTATTTCACCACACGCTTATGGGATAAACAAGTATCGGCAATTTGGAAAGCTATTTAAGCAAAGCGGCAGCCCGCCCTGCATGAACTGAAGCCGCGGGCCGATCAGGACCGATTCCGTGCAATCCCGTGGATGAAAATCGTCGCGAAAACGAACTTCGATCCGAATGGGTCAAACTCACGCTTGTCAAATTTCTAGCTCGCACGGGCATGAAGATATGAATTTTAATAAGCCGCGGCGCCGGTCAATCCACCGTTATAAGTGCTTCTTTGCGGGACAAAGGCGCTCGAATCGGGGCAAAGTTATGCTTCTTCGCTGGAGTAAATGCAAAGGAGCCGCCTCCCAAATGTCTAGCTCACACGGCCGAAGATATGATTCTTAATAAGCCGCGTGACGAAACTCGGGTCTAACCATCCGAGTGTCCAATTGTCCTAAGGATCAATCGTCCGGGTCCAAAGCCCCGGGGGCCAAACGTCCTGGGTCGAAAAGTCTGGTCACCTCAGAATATAACCTAATTATTTTGTTATGTGCAACTTTCTATATTTTTACATTAAAAATAGGCTATGTATGTAGAAACTTTACTAGCTAATGTTTGTAGCTGTTTCCAGGTTTGGATAGTTGTTACTGCAAACAATGGCCAATATTTTTACCAAGTGTATTATCAATATTACCCTTTAAAATGATTTTTAATACTACCCAATTTTGTATTGGGTATATTACCAAATACCTGAACCCTTGTTTTAGAAATGAAGCTCTTAATGCTGCTGTCAAGATGTTCATGTTCAACTTAAATGTCTGCAATGCAGTCACGAACCTTAACACTCCTTTGTTCTTATTTTACAGAAGAGAAGGGATAATCTTATCGTAGGATGAACGCGTGTCCTTTAGCCAATTTATATCAGACAGAAGACGCCACCTGGATTTACTGAGAATTTCCACAACTTTCATCCAATAAAGTGGTTCCGAGTCCTAAAATGAAAACCTGCTAAATGTGGTCCTCCACTGTAAGTTAAAGATTTACTATTAATATATTTATTATTGATTCATATAAACATGTTTATCTATTGGCGCCAGTTTAAGTCTATTGGTATTGCCTTTGCCAAAATACATGATAAATTGTTAGAAAAAAAAAAGATAAGTCTGGCTTAGTACATTTATTTTTTCAATCACCTAATTCACTATTAATCCCTAAAATTAATAAAGGGCATTTCTGAACCCTCTAAGAACACTGCTTATTTTAAATTACTATTACTGATAGTAATTTACTAAAAAATACTGATATTTATGATATACTGTTACTAGGGGTGAATTGGGTGCAGTTCTAAAGTGTGTTACAGTCGTAATCGTAACAAATTAATTGCAATTGCGACAAGCTTAAAAATAACATACTGTCTGTTTATTAGATGACGTGCAACTTACCCAACATCGTGTCGTAGTTAACTCAGAACACTTCATCAGAAATTAAATGGTTTATTCTGCCATTTATTCTCCGCCGATGACACGAACAGCACCGCTTCATGGGCGCCGCCATGTTTTGCAAAAACAACTTTATTTAAACATTTGCAGTAGTTGTCATGGTTTGGGGCATGCGCAGAGGCGCTAACTGTGCACTACAGAATACTAGAAAGACGATTATACTTCGACTGACACAACTTTGAATTTATTTAAGTGATAATTTGAATTTATTTTAATATATATTAATCACTGGTCGTTGCAACTTTGTTGGAATATTTGTATGGAATTACTGCCACTAAAAATATTGTACTTTTTTTTCTTAAAATTGCAAGTTATTAAGACACAGTTGCAAGTTATAAAGACACTCTTACTTGTGCGCTTTGAGACAGTTGAAATTCACAGTTCA
The DNA here is from genome assembly GCA_028128575.1 of Paedocypris carbunculus. NCBI lineage: Eukaryota > Metazoa > Chordata > Actinopteri > Cypriniformes > Paedocypris > Paedocypris carbunculus. The sequence continues at coordinate 689,288 of SOMO01000016.1, read as the reverse complement.
CACTGTGAAAAGCGCCTTACAAATGCTCAGAACTTAAACTTGAGCTTAATAACTCACAATTCTAAAAAAAATTGTTTTACAATATTTTTACATTTTATTATTGGGGTTCCATACATTTCTCGATTGGCGAGTGGCGACAGTTGAGTTTTGAGGTTTTCTTTTTTTTATTTTTTTTTTTCGGGACCGCACTTTTGTTTTTCTTTTGTTTAATTACCTTTTAATAAAAGTATCTCACAAATGTCTTTCTCCTCTCAATATGAAACGCCATTTGTGACAGTTATGAGAACTTAGTGTGTAAATCTGCATCAATAAAGATGGTTCTTTATTTGTCCCACAATTTCCACATTGCAGCAGCAGTACAATTATTTATAAAATCATTATAAANTAAAGTATATACACACTGAATAAAATAAAAATATATAGGCCCCTAGTGGCCATATTGGCAAACTGACTTTACTTTACATTACTTTACTTTACAGTGTCGAGACAGTCTACTCGGACTCACAACAAATTAAACATATTCCCCAGATTTTTTTTTATGTCCATTAACAATTTTCACTCATTTACAAAAATTTTTTTGAACCCAAAATCCAACTAGTCATTTTATTTTCGTCCCATCAAAGCCAAACCAGTTTAATATGAATCTTGAGTTTACTTATTTATATTATAGTGTGAATGAGTGTGTCGAAGATTCAATTTAAAATTATGTTTTTGTCTCTCCACCTTTAACCACATCCCCCATTTTCTCTATCTCTCCACCTTTCTGTGTTCTTATTTTTTTTCTTTCTTTCTTGCACTCTCTCATCGAGAAGAAATATTCTGAATCTTTTATACTTTCTGCTTTGACAAAAGAGGCTTTTATCTTCATCCCATTAGCATTTTTGGCACTAAAGCAATTTACATTTTTATAGCATAATTAATGAACAAGAAAGTCATTTACATTTTCCTTGTGTCCTCGGCTAGTGTGTGCAGAGCATATTTGATCTCTGGGAATTCGGCGCCCGTGTGAGGAAACCGTAGGGCGAGGTGCGAGGATGAAAGCCCCGTTGTGTTTGGTTCCATCGTAACACGGGTTTCTCGTCTTTCAGGTGCAAATGGAAGCAAATGCGTCTGCGTGTCATTGGCTCTCGCTTCAAAAGAAACACGGCACTTCAGCAATAATTGTCCCATTTAAATATCCCTAATGAAAACACTTTAAAATGTGATGTGCGAGCGTTGTTTACATAGTGACAGGCATTGCTATTCACAGCCAGGCCTTCAACTCCTTAACGGTTATAAAAGCATCTTCACACAAAAGTACAGCATAAAGGGCCGCTGATGTGAGTGTGAAGGTCACAAGTCAAGTCCAGAAAGACACCAGTCAAGTCACTTTATCACGGCAAGATCAACGTTACACTGCACACACTCACAGACAGACATCAGCTATAACCCTATAAACTGTTTGTTGTTTTTACATCGAATTTTTAATAAAAATTCTTTATTTCCAATTTTGCACAAATTTGTTCTACTACTATTTGTTTTCTTTTTACCTTGTCGTCACTGTTTGTTTTGTAAAGTGAGTGAGGTTGTCAATATGGCAAACTATTCTGAAATTTGTGCCCTTTCAGCTGCTGAAACATAGATCTTTCCCCTAGTGGGATAAATAAAGTCTCCCTCATTCATATTGTTCTGAAAGGTAAAACATTTTATTCACCCAAAATATTGTTGACCTCTCATTCCTCAAAAACTGAAAAAATACAAATGAGTTGAAACTTTTAGCACGCCTGAATACTAAACCTGATAAAAAAAAATTGATAATATTGGTGGACTAAGAATCATCCATTGATAACACATTTGAATAAAGATACAATTGTTAATGTTGTTTAAATTGCAGCCACACTTCTACTTAGATGCACTCAAACATATAAAAATGTCTAAAATAAGACCTAGCATGATTTTGGCTGAATTTTTAATAGTTTAGTAGTCTATCTGTGCACATCACAGTTGCTTTCCCTGTAAGTATAATAATATGACTAAACTAAGGGAAAGGGAGTAAAGCTTGCAAGAAATCTTGCAAGGTTCGAATCCCCAACTGGTCACAACTGACGTTTCCTTGAGCACAGATCCTGATCTGCTCATTCTGTGTGTCACATTGGATAAAAGCGGCAAACAAATGTTAAGACGTTTTAGACAATTTTGTGCTGCTTTTTGGTGAAACATTCAGTAATAAAGCTCTATTGGTCAAAAGAGGCTCTGTGAATGGATGTGAGCGGCTCTCAGTTAAGTGTGAAATTTTTTTTAAACGTGCAGTATTTGAATTTCAAACCGACCTTGACGTTTCAAAAATGCATTGAGCGTTACTGAAAGTAAAGCACTAGATTAAACCAACCATATATTGAATCCTATATAAGAACTGCATTAGAAACAACTTTGTTCAGAAATTTAGACTTATGTTTTTAAACTCACTGCGCCACCGTGCCACCCTGGTCTGTTACCAGTGCCCTGGTGCTTCAATAGCGGGCGAAGCGATGCCAGTTGCAGTCTTGGAAGACACTTTTGCAGAATTATCTGATAAGACAAGAACAGACCTGCTTTTTCAATTTGAGGCGAGCCTTTTCTGTTGCAACAATTATTCTTTATTCTAAGTTGATATGAATGTCTTATATTCCACACTTACGCCCAGCAGGACAGAAATTCCGGAACCAGCTTCACTAATGGCTTTGTAATGTTAGCATGCCAGAGGAGACCAGGCACCAGAGAGTTGGGTTCTCCCTAGGTGTTTTCCGCTCATCCCGCCAGAAAAGTTTGTTCCTAGCCATTGTCTAGCTTGCACTTCTGGTCATAGCCCATAGTCTGAGCACCGACGAACGTTTTTCATTTTTATTTTTTAACTGACTCTTTTTACTAATTTTGGAACCCATTTTTTTTTTTTTTGTTTTCAATAGAAAAGATTCAATGCCAATTCAAATGTACCAATTTAATTAACAAAGTCCACCAGGGATGGCCAAGGCGTGGCTCTTGAGCCTCATGCGGCTCTTTAACTAGTTTCATGCGGCTCATCAGGAGCTTTCTCATGACATGAGTCAAGTATGCACACAATGTTAACTGCTGAAAAATAACTAATATTAGCATTGGTGTAGTTATTTTCATTAAATCTGGCTGAGCAGAGGTCTGTGTGTGCGTACGTGCATACAAGATTAGGGATCAGGAATGGTATGATGTTTATGTGTGCTCTTTGCAGTAACACAGAAAAAAGTGGCTCTTAGTCTCTGACTAGTTGGCCCCCCCTGGTCTACACCAACACAAATAATTGTTTACCAATAACCAATGCAAATATTAATTGGTACCTTAAGGGTGTCTGAAAAAGTTTTATTTTTCCTCGAGGGCAATTATGAGAAGCACCAACCAGGGGACTCAAACCCAGGGGCTTCGGAGCCAAGTGTTGCGAACATCTTTTCTTATTGTACCTTGTTTTTTTCTGAAAATCGATCTGCTTGGTGTTGAGACGTCGCTCGTTGTAACACACGTACCGTCGAGGCAGTGTTTGATTATGAGCACATGAATTATAGAGGATGAAGACGCGACGCTGCTTCCTATCCGTGATGGATGAGGACACCCCGTCGCATCTCCGCACAGATGAGGTGGCGGCGGGGTGACGGAGGAGAGGCGCTCATAGCATCAGGCGCCACTGCGCGTGCGGTCGGTCGGTCGGTCACATCTCTCAGCTCAACCGATGGAGCACACGCGCGGCGAGCATCTCGGTCCACAAGAGTCCGGTCGGACGGCGACGTGAAGCCGGAGGACCGTGCGCTCTGATATGCTGAGCCTCTTCGTGACCCTCCCGCTGCTGCTGGCTCTGACCGTTCCTGCTCGGAGCTCCCACGGCTGGGGCGACGAAGATCTTCTCCTGCCGCACATCAACTCCTCCAGCAGACTGCTGGCCGGCTTGGAGGTGGACGTGGGCTACTCAAAGCGGTCCGTGGAGGAGCCCGACAGCACCACTTCGCAGTGCAACGTGAGCGTGGAGAGACTCCCCACCAAACTCGTTGCGCGCTGGGACGGAAACTTCGGCTTTCAGTGCGACGTGCTCATGTACACCACCAACAACCACGGCAAGGCCTTCTTCTCAATCGCCTACAACCGAGCCATCTCCCCGGTGTACATCGACCACCTAGGCGTCACGGGCGGTCAGCAGGAGTTCCGGCTGTGCGTGGGATGCGGTCTGTCACGGTACCGGAGGTTCCGGCGAGGCAAGTCGGACGCTCCGCAGACGGGCGACTCCTTCCACTTCTGTTGCGTGGATTTCGCTCTGGACGAGCTGAAAGGCGACCGGAGCTGGAGACTCAACCGCAAACCCATCGAGTCGACCCTGGTGGCTTGTTTCATGACTCTCGTGATCATCATATGGAGCGTCGCTGCCCTCATATGGCCGGTGCCGATCATCGCGGGGTTCCTGCCTAACGGTATGGAGCAGAGGAGGCCGAGGTGAAGACCCGCACGAGGATCGGAAAGCCCCATCTCTCGCGTTTAAATTGGTGAATTTCGCGTTGAAGTTGTTTAGTGTTTAAGAATTTTCGTTCATTTTCTATAATTCCAAAATGTGCGCTTGAGAACAATCACACGCGCTGTCCGGAATGTTTGCTATCTTTTTAAATTTCAGATTTTTTTAAACGCAATTTTAGCGCTTTTGTAGTGTTTTGTTTGACAATTGCTAAGTATGTCTCAGGAAACAAACATGTAATAGAACGTGTGTTAAACCAAATTAATTTATGGCTGCATTAAATTCCGAGTTGTTGTTAGGAGTTATTCCAAATTAATGGGGACACACGATCAATGAACTAGTTAGAAGCTTTAACGTGGTTTCCTGCCATATTTGTAGAAACTACTGTTTGTATTTCTAATATCTTTTTAAATTATTCTTGGTATAATCTTAATAAATTGACAACATGTTGATCGCTGTAGGTTTTATTCAAGTGTTTCATAACAAGAATGAAATGAGATGATGTTTCTCCCCCGCTAAAACTGCACTTCAGATGTGTTCTGCTCAAACAAAACTACAATTTTACCAGAATGAAAACAGTTTACACTGAACTCAAACGCCACTAGGGACCATACTGAATTGGTGCTCTGCATTTAACCCATCCGTGAAAGTGCACACACACACACACACACACACACACACACACACACACACACACACACACACACACACACACACACACACAGTGAAGTGAACACACACAACACGGAGCAGTGGGCAGCCTAAGCCGTGGCGCCCAGGGGGCAAGTACACTTGTGCAGAACCAGTGGTAGATTCAAACCATCCATTTACACAAGTACCTCTGGAAAAGACTGGTCAGAAGCAATATCAGCCTTCAAACCAGCATGTGATAGTGCATTTCTGACCTGTCAAAGTGACATTTGAGCATGAAAACATCAGAAATAGATGATTTAAAAAGTGCACACAGAAAAAAGAGCAGTGTTGATTTAACTCCCAGAGAATCAATTTCAACACTTTTTGGGAGTATATATAGCTTCACACTTTGAGTTAAAATAACACTGTCCAAAGTGATACACTTAACACGAATAGAGTTCATTTTTTTGACTCTAAAACGGGTTAAAACAGCATTTTAAGGGAGTTTCATTAACACTTTGAGAAGTAAAATATTTAACACCGTACGAGTTCCTTTTTTGTGTCCTAACAAGTGTTAAATTAGCACTTAAAGTGATTCAAAATGAAGCACCAATAAAAATGTTGTTTTTTAACATAATGATCACATGATCCTTGTTCCAATCGTTCCTCCAGGTCCTGGAGACTTTCTTATTGTTTTTATTTTCCTCTGGTGAAAGGCCCATCCACGGTGAGTTTGTCAAAAGACGCAGATTTACACTCCGTACACTGCAATATATTGAATCGCCTTAAATTGCTAAAAGTGTGTTATTAGCCTGTCCGTAATGCGAACCAAAGTTGTTTAAAATTGTCTTTTGGTAATAAATTACGTTTTGTGACACAGGGGCTGCAGATGGAAGATGTTGCTCTGGACTGGTGAGTTATTCAGACTTTAATTGCTTAAGTGTGATTTCTATCAGGTGAGAGTATGTACACGCTTTTTTCTCTTACACTATTGTGTAAAATAAAAACACTGAAGCAGACGTTAACCCATTTTCTCAAATGTTCATTCAGCATCTCTGTGTGCTCGACGCACACAGCACTTCCTCTGGACGTCCTCGATGGCAGGAAGTGAAGAGCCAGTGATGTGTTGAGCGGTTTGATGTACCACACTGTAACCCAGATGGTTAGGATGCTCTCTCTATTGTCCAGTGGTGTAATAAAACAAAGCTAAAGAATAAAGAAAATAAATTGTTAGGTACAGCAATTATTTTCGCATTTTCTCATTAAAACGCACTTACAGAATATCATAGAAATCACTAAATATAGCATCTATTCACTATCCGTCTATTCACTATTACATATACATACTGTGCAGTATATCATTAGAGGCCTAGTTTATATTATACTCACACAATAACATATTTTGTAATTTACAAAAAACAGCAAAAAATAACTAATATACTGAAGCATTTTTTTCGTAAGACTAGTGTTGTCATGCTATCATTTTGTGTTTCAGATTAGCAGCATTAGAACTTACAAGTCAACCGTTTTGAAATCCAGATAAGTTACAAGCAACACATTTGTATATTACATTACCTAAATCTGTTCACTTTGGAGTAGGAAATCTTTCATTTTTAAAAGATTCTTTCTTGAGTCCCGTTACCTTTTCGTGAAAAAAACGCGGTAGCATTTTAGCACGTGCAGGTTACGGTGACTTAATTTCTCTAAAATGCGTAAAGTCAATGAGTGAATTATTAATTACACGGTCAGACAAAGGATTTGTAATAACTTGTAGGAACGCGGTGAAAATGACATCGCATTTTGCAGAAAAAACACTTACCAGATTCGTTCGTGCAGGCGTTCATGTGAGGAGAATTTGGATCACAACGGGCAAAAAATGGGCGGGTTTGCTCATTTGAATATTATTTGTAGATATCTTTAAATGTATTTCTCCTAGTCAAAATACCAATTGAAGATATCTCTAATCGAGTTCTGACTAGTCACAATTGCATTTGCAGATATCTCTAAAGTTGGAGATATCTACAATGGTCACATTCGAGATATCTACAATTCTATTAGAGATATCTCTAAATACATTTTGACTAGGACTAATTATATTTGAAGATATCCTTAAATATAAATCGACTAGTCAAAAATCAAATTAAAGATATCTTCATTTTTTAATGACTAGTCAAAAATATGTTTTAGATATCTAAAATGTATTTCAAGATATCTTTAATAAAACGCATTTCGAGATATCTTCAATTATATTATGACTAGTCATAAATATTTGCAGATATCTTTAAATATTTTACTACTAGTAGAAGTGTATTTGAAGATATCCCTAATACAAATTAGCGCTAGTAACAATATATTTGAAGATATCTCTAATTATAATTATAGATATCTCTAAAGTTATTCAAGATATGTTCAAATCAATTGTGACTAGGAGAAACTCATTTAGAGATATCCGCAAATATTTTTCAATGGAAGTCAATGGGGCAATGTGACTAGTCAAAATACATTTGAAGATATCTTCAATTGAATTGTGACTAGTCAGAATGTATTTAGAGATATCTCGAATGCCGTTTATGACTAGTCACAATTGAATTGAAGATATCTCTAATTCGATTTGTGACTAGTCAAAATACATTTGAGGATATCTTGAAATGAATTGTGACTAGTCAGAAATGTTTTACGACGAGTCGCCGCGAGGGGATAAATGTTAATTCCGCTTGCCATAGGCCGCCTTTCGCGATGCAGTCTTCGCTTGCGGCGTGGAAGCTTTTCCTGCTCGTGTCTGCGAGAAAACACTTGCCTGGGACCTTGATTCCCTTCAGGCAAACAGGAGAAGAAAAGCAAGAACAAACTAAGCGGTTTGAATTTCTCAGCTCTGTTATCCTGATCAATTAATCCTTTCATCACCCCAGATTCCATTAATCCAGAATGGTTTTCAAGTGGTACATTCGAGTTTAGTTAGTTGTCGAGCTCGTATCTCAATTATCAAATCACATTTCCTCACTGAAAGGAATTAAAATGCCATAAAATCGGTAATACACTTCTAAGAATGTACAATCGTTGTACCTTCAGCTTTATGAGCACTGCAAAGCGATTATCATCGTTTGCTGTGCTGATCGGCTCCTTCCACTTCAAATCACATAGGTCGCAGACGTTTTCTATTCGCAGACCATTATTGTGCGTTTTACTTACACGGACGACATCCTCTGTACCCTAACAATGGAACGTTAAACTTAATGTACGCGTGAAGAACGCGAGAAGCCGTCGGCCGCTGGGGGTCGCTATTGCATCACGTACGTCTCAAATTGTCTATTTATCTGGTGTTTTAACGCAGAACATTTTGCATTAGTCTGATTTATTGTTCCTCGTTTGTCGAATCACTCGTATACCAAGAGGCCACCGTTTAACAGATATTGAAGACTTTTACACTAGAGTCGCATATATGTCTCATCTTTCGATTATGTCATTTTGCAGATTCGAAACTATTTTATATGCCTCTATTTGATTACAACCCTTATCAAGCAGACTTTTTGCAGACAAATTGTGTTTGCTCTGTTAGCGTCTGGATCCATTATTTTCTGTTGGAGACTTCTAGGCAAGGCCAGTGTTTTGGCGCGGTTATAGTCGTGTCGCATTTTCTAAGTTCGTTTGTCAGTGTTTCACATGTAAGTTAACCTGGCCGTGATGAAATGACGTGATTTACTTCCAAATCAAATCGAATCAAATCAAATCACTTTTGTCACATCACCCCAGCGTGTGAGCCGTGGTGAGTGAAAAACTTAGGTGAAAACTCAGTGCAATGTACAATACAATTCAAATTACAGACAGTAACAAGACAGTAACAGTAAGTAACAATGCAAAAAAAGACTTTGTGTGCAAAATATGTTGTGTGCAACAGTTCAAAATACTGCAAAATGAGTGTTTGGACTTGTTTGGACCCAACTGAGACCAGCACAATGTTTCCAGGCAAAAAAACTTCTTCAATTAAAAAAAAATCCAAATATGTAAAGAAGGTTCCAGAAACTTCCCAAAAAATACAAATAAGATTAATCTCAATCCGAGGCAAAAAGAGAAACTAACAAAAAACAGTTTGAGCAAAAAAACAAACAAAAAGCTTCACGAGGGAAGAAAATCTAATAACCAAACAAACACTACAAAGCTAGAGAACTAGAGAAACAAAGGAACAACCGGTACTTCACCCCAAGAGACCGCCGATCTGTCACCTGAGTCCTGACGACTTGCAAAAACCAAGTACAGAACAAAGGAAAACATGCTCCTTATATACACAGTCTTAACGAGCAACACCTGCTCCACCAAAAGTAAAAATTGTAATGAATTGTAAGTCGCTTTGGATAAAATCGTCTGCTAAATGACTGTAAAGTAAAAGTAAAGTAGTATTAAGTGGTTTACAGACATTACAGATTTACAGTTTTCTGTGGGATTTAGTATATTTATTACACACCTAAAATGTCAGGAAGTGGCTTTCTAACCTTGTCACAGAGGAGAAAAGTCGGATAATCTGCGTCTCCTCCTCCACGGGTGGTCTATACATACAAATTCAAAATATCGAAACAAATACTAAGTAAATTATTTCACACATATTTCACAAGTTTATTATTATGTTTTTAAAACAGAATTTTAATACAGAATTTAATACAGAACTATTAATTAGATACCATTAAACACTTAATTCTGCATTTTACCGTCTTAATTGATAATAATTATATTTATTTGCTAATAGATTATTAATAATAATTATTATATTATATTATAATAATTATATCCAATTCCCCAAGAAAAATGCAGTGAGCTGTCTCTTAATGACTATTGAGCGATTGCATTAACCCCCATCATCACAAAGTGTGCTTTGAGAGACTCATCCTCTCTCACATGAAATCCTCCATCCCTGCTGACCTCGACCAACACCAGTTTGCCTACAGATCAAACAGGTCAACATTTGATGACGCAACCATCAGTGCTCGGGAACAACTACGTCAGGATGCTGTTTGTTGACTTCAGATCAGCATTCAACACAGTTGTTCCGCACAAACTGGTTCAGAAGCTGCAGACCCTGGACTTGGACTGGATCGCTGTGTGCTTGGATTCTGGACTTTCTGAGCAACAGACCCCAGCATGTCAGGATGGGAGATCTCACATCATCCACTCTTCTTCTCTACTCGCTATTCACAACAGACTGCTCTCCCATCCACCCCACCAACTCCATTGTGAGTTTGCAGACGACACCACCATAGTGGGACTGATCTCACAGAACAACAAGACGGCCTACAGGGAGGAGATCCAACACTTCTCAAACTGGTGCAGACACAACAACCTAGACTCAAATACAACCAAAACGAAAGAAATCATCCTGGACTTCAGAAAGTCCAAACGGACTGAGGACTCCACAGAGAATCCACGGAGAAGAGGTCGAGAGGGTGGAGAGCTTCAAATTCCTTGGCCTGTACATCACAGCTGACTTCACCTGGACTGCACACGTCTCACACCAGGTGGGGAGAGCACAACAGAGACTGTACTTTCTCAGGAAGCTGAAACACGCTAATCTCCCTCAGAACCTGCTGGTCAATTTCTACCGATCAGCCATTGAGAGCCTCACATCACACATCACTTCCCACCCTCAGTGACATTTATCGCAGCAGTCTCCACAAGAAGGCCCTGTCCATCACTTCTGATGCCACACACCCTGGACACCACTTATTCTCTGTTCTGCCCTCTGGACGGAGATTCCGATTAATAAAAGTCCATGAATATGAACTTTTTTTGACATGTGGATCAGCAAGAACATGTCACTGAGTTGTTTATTTGTTTCTGGATGTTTGTTTCTAAATATGTGGTGAAAACCAAAGACAAATTTCCACATCTGTGGACAATAAAGTTTTCCAAATCCAAATCCTGGACAAACAGGCTGAAAAACAGCTTTTATCCAGAGGCAATTAAATGCCTGAATACATGAGCACCATGCTCACCAGCAAATTTTAGCACACTCAGTGTGCATTCACTACTACCTCGGACCTTTTGCGTTATTCAATGTCTTAGTCTTTGAGACTAAGTCTCTTAGTCTAACTGAGACTACTCTCAGTTATTTTTACACTTTCCATTTGCACATGAATACTGTTCACTTCACTCTGTACATTACTGTTGTAATGCTGATAGCACATTATTGTTGTTACGCTGATTTGTGATGCACGTTATTGTTGTTACGTAGATGCTGTGATGTTGATTTTGTTACCTGTTGACTGTTTCCTTTGCTGCTAGTGCTGAGTTGCCAAACAGAATTTCATTGTTCTGACAATGACAATAAAGCTCTCCAAGTCTAAGTCTCTAAGTCTATTAGTTATTCATTTGAAATTCATTCGTGCGCATAAGTATTGCTGAGAGTACAAACACAATGCTAACAAAAAGTTGCATGTTTATTTAAGATGTTGATTATAAAACCAAAAACATTTGAGGATGTGGTGTTTGTATTCTACAGATGATATCACAGGATCTTTCCTCTATTTATAGTTTCTTCATGTCACGGTTTCAGTATTACCTTAGATTAGACGCCAGCAGCAGGAAACTTCACGCCTATTTTTATCCGGCGCCGCTCGCGCAACAGACACGATTTGTTTTTGGATCAAAACGTAAATCTTGTTAATGTCATCCTCCCAATCACACGGGCGATTATTAATGATTACATTTCAGGATTTGCAACACCAGATATTTTTAAGAAGTATGAGCAGCACTATTTTATTTTTAAGACAATTTATAATATATAATATACATAATATACACACACACACACACACACACACACACAACTCGCTTATAAGTCGACACCCCCACACTTCAGCTGTGAGATTGTGGTATTTTGTTTACACCCCCTTATAAGTCGGGGGAAAGAAATGAGAGAAAAATGAAAATATAGAAATGAATAGAAACCCAATTTTGGGTTTAATATAAAGTCAACTGTGGTTATTTGGGGCCCATCGGGACACTGAAGCGGCACAGGGAAATAATGATACACCTGTTCAGATGCTCTTTAATCCTGTAGAAATAATAAAACTATTCAGACATCCTTGGTGGTAAAGTAAACCTAAAAATCAAGTAACCCTGTTTGTTTATGTTGGTATTAATCTATTTAGGTTATTGTTAATTTATGTTTAAGGTTTAAATTGTAATTGGTATGGCTGCATTATAATTTTATAGAATTGTAGGAAAAGTGCTCTGCCCCTTTAAGGGGAAAGATGCGACGGCTAATGCTAACTCTTGGTTTGGGAATAAATACCACGTTCGAAATCCATCGTGTAACTCGTTTATTTGTGAAGCATCACGCCAAATAGAGACTGGAGTCAGAAGAGCCGCTCTTATATGAGAGCTGAGACGAAAGTGTGTGCGACTCTGCGCGCGTGTGTGAGAGTGGAGCAGCCAGCACGAAACGAGTGCTACTCATTTGTCCGGCTTGTGCCGATTTCTGAGAGATTTATTTAGTGCACGTCATAAATGTTAATTTAATTACTGCGCTTGTGTCTCTGTTTATTTTTGTGAGAAAGGGTGAAATATCTGCGCACTGTTCTGATTAAAATATTTTCTATTTCGGTAGACCGCACGTAAAAGTCGACCCCCCACCACTTTCAGCCCGAAATTTTAAGGGAAAATCCTCGACTTATAGTCGAGTAAATACGGTATAAATATATTATTTTATTTATTTATTTATTTATTTTCAAAAGATGAACACAGATTCAATCTGCAATTAACAAGAGAAAAAAGCACAGCGGAAGGCTTTATTATTTGAACAATCATACTCAGCTATGCATTGAAACCAAGCACACTACATCATCCAAACCACATTTCCTATTTTCTACAAGACTCACACTTGTGAAAACGCAATGCGCATGTGAATCTTTCTACAAACACAATCGTGAATAAGGCATCCGTCCATCCTTACACATTCACAGCTCACGAAGATGGAAAAAGGCAGTACTTAGTTAAAGTAATCATTTTAAAAGCGTAACAGAACAAAAAGAATCTGGAGGTCTTTAGACGGCTAATTGGTGTCAGACCACCGTCTCTGTGTGATGGATGAAGGTGGGCGGTGTTGGATTCATGGGCGAGGGATACGCAGACAAGCTGGGTGACTGCCTGGCCCAACGGGAGGGCAAACGTCTCTTTGCAGGACATGCAGGTCGTGAAAAAGCCTTCTGGACGGTAACTTTGCTTTGCTGTTGAGACAAACACTGTTTATGCAGCGTGACTGGATGCGAAAAGATGCTTCGTTTCAACAGATTTGGCAGCTGCTGTCACATCTGAGATCTGCACAGACCTCTAGCAGATGCAAGATCTGTACACAATGCAAAATACAAAATATCTTAGGGTTAAATGACACGGTGGGCCAAAGCACTACAACAAACGGAATTTTAAAAAACAAGGCCCCGCCCTTACAGGCGACGCAAATGGATACATTTATATTAGCACATCATGAAATCTATCAAATTAGATTACAGTAAAAAATATCAAACACATTTCTAAGAAACGAAGATTTCGTTTGCAACATTTTTTTTTTGCTTCAGATTTTATCATTCGTTTCATTTTTTTCATTTAGACTTCTGGCACAAGCTTCACGTGGGGGTCCATACTCTAATTGACTGGTGAGACTCTGATTGGCATCTGCTTGACCAGCAAACGTAACTGAAAGTTTTTCCTAAAAGGCAACACACGAGAGTTTTACACTCATCAAATGTTTATTTTCAATGTTCTTCTGAGGTATTTGAAATCCTGACTGGGACAGTGTTTTGCTGCTGATTTGGATCGGTTTAACAAATCACATGATGTTAAGATTTTTGTGCGACGGTGAAAACCCTTAATTTAGGGTCCTGAGCCTAAGCATAGAGCAGTTTTAGCAGGTATAAACACAGCAAATATAGAACTAGTTTAGTTTGATTTAAATAAAGTATGTTATTTCTACTAAACCAAGTACAAGCAATTATTTTCCGTGATGAGCATTGAAACCCCGAGTCACCCATGTTTTTGCACCTTGAGACAATTGAAATTGTGAAAAGCGCCTTACAAATGCAGAACTCAACTTGAACCCACGTGACAATGATGACCTGCACTGGTATGTTCTGGTTTTGAAGAGTAATGGATTTATTAAAAGTCAGAGCAAGTTAAAGCGTGTTGGCCTTATTCTTGACAAACCTTTCTCTTTTTTCGTTCGGCAAATGTGGGAAAAATGAAAAGAATTGTACTTACAAGAAATGTATCGATGAATAGTAACGTTTTGTGTTTCTACTTTGTTTTGTAACTGAAAGTTTCGTTGATTTACTCTTTACGTACATAAAGTAAAAAAAAAAAATCCAGTTGAAAGTCGCTACTGTCGATGCAGCTCTTTAAAATTCCGCCGCTCTTCCATACATGAAAATATGTACCGCTCTTCCATACTACACAAGCGTATTGTTTGCAAGTTGCGTTGCGGCCGTTTACAACACATGTTTCGTATCAAGGAAGCAGATCGTCTTGAATCACTAACCCGTTCTGGGTTGAGTTTCTCAGATCCTGCTGCGTGTTTCTGTAATTTTGAACGTTTCATTTTTTGAGTACTTAAAACGGTCTTTGCGTAATCACTTAAATCGTTTTGAATAATCTGCATATTTCCCAAGTGGCGTATTGCTGAATTCCAACTGTAGTTGGGTGAAGTGAATGCATGTTAAAATCACGTTAGATGGTGTTAAGTGCGTATCAGCGGTAACTAGCTAGCAGCAGCGTGCAAGGGGGTTTTAGCTTAGCAGCTAAGCTAGCTACGGCGCTACACCTCAGACACGTCTTCAGCCTCATCCAGCATATGCTTGAACGTGTCGGGCTCAGGTGAAAGCATGTGCTTCTGCGGTCGGAACAGTGCGTGTCGAGTGTGTGCAGTACTGACCTGCACTGACACGTGTGTCTCTACGAGCGGCTTGTGCGGTGTGTGTGTTTGTTTGGCAACCGATGCTGACTGGTTTGGCTTCTCCAACACGTTTAAGAGTTCCATGAGGTCATCCTCCTCTCCAGTAGAGGGCAGTGAATGCTGCTGCTGCTGCTCCTGAGATTGATCAAGATCCTCGTAGGATTTCAAAATCCTCTCAATCGCTCCATAGTTGGACTTCGACTCGGGCGGACGAGGATACGCGGCAAGAGTCCAAGGATTCCATGGATTTTCATCAAAAATACGAGATCTTGTGTTGCCCCTTCCTTGCCTGGTCTGTTTGGACTTCCTTTCGGTTTGAAGTTGGTCTGCACCAACTTTCTCTGGAGTGTTTCTCTGGCATTGGCACTGCGGTAGAGGTACGTTCACTTCAAAGCAACCCGGAACCAAGCGGTTGAACGGGTTGTGGTTGCCGACTTCTGTCCTTGGGGGTTTATCGTCGTCATTTTGAACGTAAAATAAAACCTCTTGAGTTGTATCGTCCTGGTTCGGTTGAACAACATCCACCTGGACTGAAGACGACACAGAGCACCTTGTGTCATTCTCCAACGTCATGGCTTTGGCAGAGTCCAGTCTGACTGGTTCTTCTTCAAGGGGTGTTGAGGTCAGATCTTCATCGGATCTTACTGACAGTTCCAGAGGACCAGAGCTGGGTTCCTCCTCGCAGCGAAGTTCCATGTCTGCTTGAAAGAGAGTTCTGTTGAACTCTGCCGTCTTCTGCTCTAGCTGTTCGTTTTTCTGGAGAGAAGTGAAGCGTAAACGCGCGCTGACAGATGTCATGTTGAGTGGCAGGCCAGTGACGGGACTGTGGTCCTCTGCGCGCCTCTGCTCCACACGGTCCTCTTCAGCCAAGCTTGCGATGTCCGTGTTGGACAGGCATTTCTTGAAAGGTTTGCATTGGAATAACTTCTCTTTGAGTTTGCTTTCGTCACACGACCAACGTTTCTGACCAGGACTTGCCGCGATAATCCCAAGGTCCCTCAGACTTTTCCCCTCATTTTCTTCAAGCAACGCCTCAAATTTTCTTACAATGGCGGGGCTGTTGTGGTACCGGAACACTTGACTTCCAGGCTTTTGACTCTGACTGGCTGGGGAAGGATCCACAGAAGAAGACTCAGAGGACGGGCCAGACTGCAATTCTGAGGGAGGCAGGCTGCACAGGTACCAGGAGGTACTACGGGCTGGCACGGGGGGCGCTTGCCACGTTGGGTTTGGTTGGGGATCGCCGGGGTTGTTTCTTCCGTCTCTGCTATCCTCTTGCCAATTCATCCAGTATTGTTCATCAAGGGACTGGATTTCCTCACTCAGCTTTTTCAAGTTAAAAATGGGCTCTTCGTTTTCTACATTGATCCCCACCATCGCAGACTGGCTCCTGGGAAAGTATGACGATAATCATTACACAATTCCTTTTAAAAGTAGTATTTGTGTTCCTTACCTCTTCACTTCAGGCCATTTGCCCAGTTCATCTTGGAAGCTACAGAGCTCTTCACTCACGCGGGCAATCTCCTGCAGTGCCTGCAACACATATCATCAAATATATTAGTCTGGTCTTGATCAAACTTTAACACACAGATACGTCAAATCTTAATCAAAATCTGATTGATTGAAGAAACAGCATCTTCGCTAATCCATCCAATAGTGAGAACCTGTAAATCACAATCAGAACGAAGTATGGGCTGATTTGACTTTTCTGCTTGGTAACATTATATATGAAATGCAATTGGCTAAACGCTTAAATACGAAAAAACTTGTTTGAATGTGGTGCAGCCATATAAAATAAAATGAAAGGATGTAAGATGACTAACTGAATTTATTTAACCCTCTGAGGTCGGCGGTCTCGCCGGCAATACCGGCGCACTTTTAAGATCAGTGTAAATCACACTAAATATACTTACATACAAGTATTATACAACAACACATACAAGGGCTTATATACAAGTATTATATAACAATTGAAAGTTTAAAGTGTCAATTTTTTTCTATATTTTACAGAGAAATACAATTATCAGACTGAAACAGAAAAGTTATACAGTGGTACCCCGACTAACAAATGTCCTTATTAACAAAAAACCCGAGAAACGAAATGCGTCGCCTGCAAAAATTCCAAAACGAAATGGTCTTACCGCATGCAGGCAAGAATGAAAGCCCAGAAGTGTAAAAAACAGTTGTTTAATCCTCACGCACATCAAATAAACAAAAAAAAGCACTGGTTACTTTCAAATGTATTGCTTCCAAAATATAAAATCAGCTCATGTTCAACAATGGATCCTGCGTGGTCTCACCAGATGACCTGCGACCTCACAGCTGCGCCTGCGAGAGAGAGAGCGAGAGAGGCGCTGTGTGCGTGCGTGAGTGAGTGTGTGTGTGTGCAAGAAAGAGAGAGAGAGATGCGCGGGAGAGGGAGAGAGAGAGAGAGGGAGAAAGAGACGGCTTCCGGAACGGATTAATTTCGTTAGTCGGGGTACCACTGTATTTTGTTATAAAACTTAAAAAGATCATAAAAAGATCATAAACTAACTTCCAATTGAAACCAAAGGACAAATGAATCTTTGATGATAGAATCACTCAAAAAATATGCCAGATTCTTTTTGAAAGAATATTGAAAGCCTGCGCCTTACAGCTTTGTGGTGTGATACCATACTGTACATCTACAATCTGAGCAAACATGTGGAGAGGGTTCCAGTGTTATGCAAAACATCTTGTCATGAAGCACTGTTCAAGAAAGGTCAAACTGACCAAAGAACCAGAAGTGTCAGTGTGAATGACTGAGTGACAGCATTCTACCTTGATGGGGGTACATTTGCATCAGGGAGTCTTTTGTCTCTCCAGGTGTGAATTTTGTGAATATTCACGACCATTGTCCCTCCCACGCATACACGTTGACACAAAAACTGACCTTACCAAATGTAAACTATTTAAATCTTTCTGTGAATGAGATAACATAAATATGGTACCATATTTGTGAAGTAAACACTTTAGCCTACAAGACTAGGTTGCTTAAAAGTGTGTTCAGGACTATGCAGTATGGATTCAGCTACTTCTTTTTTTGAAAATCTTAAAAAGCATGCATAATATATATTTTTTAAAACATTATAGAACATAAATCAATTTTGCTCACATATTATTGTAGCACAGCTTGTGCTGAATAGAAAAAATTACTTTTTGGCCAGTAATATGTTGTAAGTAGATTAAATAATTACAAATATCAGAGCATGTCAAATCACCTCAGAAGCCCAAAAACATCCTCAGACCCCAGAGGGTCTATAGTAATTATATTTGGCTGGAATTATATTCATGGACTAAATTACAACTACATCCCTTTGTTTATTCAGATATTTTTGACTCTTCAGCAAAGGTTTTAAAGCTGAAGGGAGCCACTGATATTTACACAGTCCTAGCTTTCAAAGAGAAAGTACTGTAAATTACAATACAGTAAATAACACATTACACCCGTTTATGTAGCATCAACTTTATTCAATAACAAAAATCAACTTTCTGTCTTGGTTGTAGTTTTTAGATTAGAACAGGGGTCTCAAACTCAATTTAGGGCCGCTGGAGGTAGAGTCGGGGTGAGGCTGGGCCGTATCTGGTTTTTCCGCATCATTTCTGCAATACACGTCATTTAAGGCAATATACGTCATCAGTGGCGGTTCTAGGCATAGACGAACGGGGCAGTCGCCCAGGGCGGTATTTTTTCATGTCACATTGGAGGCGCCACGAGCGCTCCGAACAAATTTTTTTTTCTGTAAAGTATCAATACGTTTGTGACGGCGACCCGTTTGTGTGTCGTGCGCAGAAAACGAAAAAAGTAAAAACGGAGGAAGAGGAAGAGTGCAAAAGGCAATATGTGTGAGTGTGTCTCTCTCAAGAAGGGAGCAGGGGGGATTTACTCGCTTATAAGTCGACCCTCCCAGTTTAGCTGTGAGATTGTGGTATTCTGTTTAGACCCCCTTCGGGGATAGTCGGGAGAAAGAAGTGAGAGAAAAGTGGAAAGATAGAAATGAGAAGAAACCCATCTTTGTGTTTCAAATAAAGTCAATTCTGGTTATTTTGGACCCATCGGGAGACTAAAGCTCTAGGCACGCACCCTCTTCCGAAATAAGATGAGAAGTAACCAGTGATGGGAATAACGGGGTCTCTTCACTGCTGAAGAGTAGCGAAAAAAGAACCGAGTTCTCTTCTAAGTGCACTATGTGGTGAACAGCAAAAGAACTGAGCTCACTTTCCCTTTCTGGATCACTTTAACCCAACTGAGTTTGGTTAGTTTAAAACGAACTATGTGAAAGCACCCTAATTTTACTACATGTTTGCACTAGAAAGAGTGTACATTTTTGTTATTGTTATATAATTTTGGTACATTGTTAAACAAAATATACTGAGAGCAGAACATTTTAAACTGTTTACTTTTGTGAAATTTACTTTTTGCTAACTCCTTAAAAAGCATAATTTATATTTATTTGTTGGCCAGTTGTAGTCCTAATACTGTATATAAATATTATAAGTTTTAAACCAACTATTGTGTTTTATTATTCATTATA
>SOMO01000016.1:631836-647438 GCA_028128575.1 Paedocypris carbunculus | reverse complement strand
GGTAGATGTACTGTGTGTGCAAGAGACAAGGTGGAAGGGCAGCAAAGCACGTAGTATTGGAGGAGGATACAAACTGTACTACCATGGTGTGGATAGGAAGAGAAACGGGGTAGGAGTGATCCTGAAGATGGAGCTGGGGAGCAATGTGCTAGAGGTGAAAAGAGTCTCAGACAGGGTGATGACAGGGTGATGAGCTTAAAGCAGGAAGTTGAAGAGGTGATGGTGAATGTAGTCAGTGGTCCACAAGTGGGCTGTGAGTTAGAAGAGAAGGAGAGATTCTGGAGTGAGTTTGATGAGGTCATAGAGAGTATTCCCAGAGGAGAGAGACTGGTTGTTGGAGCAGACTTCAACGGTCATGTTGGTGAGGGGAACAGAGGTGATGAGGATGTGATGGGCAGGTTTGGTGTGAAAGAAAGTCTAGAAGGACAGATGGTGGTAGACTTTGCTAAGAAGATGGAAATGGCTGTAGTCAACACTTACTTCCAGAAGAGAGAGGAACACAGAGTGACATACTAGAGTGGAGGTAGGAGTACACAGGTGGACAACATTGGTGGTGGAATAAGGAAGTACAGGACTGCATCCAGAGGAAGAGGTTGGCAAAGAGGAAGTGGGATCTAGAAAGGACTGAGGAAAGTTGAGAGGAGAACAAGCAATTTCAGCGCTAAGTGAAGAGGGAGGTGGCGAAGGCCAAACAGAAAGCATATGATGAGCTGTATGACAAGTTAGACACAAAGGAAGGAGAGAAGGACTTGTACAGGCTAGCCAGACAGAGAGATAGGGATGGGATGTACAGCAGATAAGAGTTATTACAGACAGAAATGGAAAGGTACTAACAACCCAGGAGAGTGTGCAGAGAAGATGGAAAGAGTATTTTGAGGAGCTGATGAATGAGGAAAATGATAGGGAAAGAAGGGAGGAGAATGTGGATGTCCCGGAAGAGCACCACTGATGCCATTTTTGCTTTGAGAATGTTGATGGAAAAGTACAGAGAGGGTCAGAAGGAGCTGCTTTGTGTCTTTGTGGATTTAGAAAAGGCACACGACAGGGTGCCGAGGGAGGAGCTGTGGTACTGTATGAGGTTGTCAGGAGTAGCAGAGAAGTACGTCAGAGTAATAATAATAATAATAATAATAATAATAATAATAATGAGTATTTGTAGGGCGCTTTTCACAGTTTTAACTGTCTCAAAGCGCAGAGTAGTCCAGGACATGTACGAGAGGAGTAAGACGGTGGTGAGATGTGTGGTAGGCCAGACAGAAGAGTTCAGGGTGGAGGTGGGACTACACCAAGGATCAGCTTTGAGGCCTTTTTGGTTTGCTATGCTGATGGACAGGTTGACAGATGAGGTCAGACAGAAATCTCCCTGGACAAAGATGTTTGCAGATGACATAGTGATTTGCAGCGAGAGTAGAGAGCAGGTGGAGGAAGAGCTTGAGAGGTGGAGGTTTGCTAAACGAGAGGGGGCAGGGTGGAGGAGACAGCGAGAGAGACAGTGGTCTCAGTGGTCAGAGAGGGTGATCTATTAGTTTAGCCCAGGGGTCGGCAACCTTTAACACTCAAAGAGCCATTTCGACCCGGTTTCTGTGAAAAAGAGAACACTGGGAGCCCACAAACACTTTTTGACATCTGAAATTATGTTGGTCTATATATCTTTACACGTTTAAAATTGTGTGTTGCTAATCAAAATTCATGTAGTATTCATGGCTCAGAAAATTTAACGTTATGTTTGAACACATTTGAACTTTTACAATAACGAAAAAAATGACATTGCAGCGTTAAAGGTCTGTTAAATAAATAAACCGAAACAGCTTTTTTTCTCTCTTCTCCCTCAGGATATTTTACAGGATATTTAACTATGGCAAATTCTGAAAATATAATTTAATATGGCCCGCAAATACTTTTTTTTTTTTTTTTTTTTTTTTTTNATGGCAGCATCGAAGAAACGCAAGATAGCAAGTGAGTGTAGAAGATTTCAAACATGTTGGGAAAATGAATATTTCTTTAATGAAATCAGTCAGAAGAATGCCACTGTAGTATATTGAAATAGGTTAAAAGCAGTACTGTGACTTTAAGAGGGTGTGTTTGAAGTGTTCCACATCACAGAATCCACAATAATATAAATAAAAATACGACAGCGACAATCGTGCTTCTCTATAATTTCCTATAGAGTTAGGTTATTTCATTTTAAAACCTTGCTCTGGCATGTATCTTGCACATCTTCATTCATTACATTCATCTCGCTGTCTGGTCAGTGGATGAAATGGTACTGGGCCCGAGTGAATCAGATTAGTGCCGAACATACCAAACGTAAACAACTGTATTTAAAAAAAATTATACAGAAATGGTTCACGTTTTCGTTTTGTTTTATAATTATTATTTTCATTCGCGATCTTTACATGATCGTGAGACAGCACGTTAAAGGCTGCATTTTCGTTCCAAATTGGACATCTCTTGAATCCCCGCACGTGCTCTTGTAGCAGCAATTATGAAATAAATTATTATTAAAAATAAGCATGCCTTTATCGTTTTCTAAGTAGTAAAACTTTATTCTTAGAATAAATGAGGAACTATAATTGTGTCAGTTTAAAAAGTTTTTTAAAAGAATAAAAAAATAAATACAATTGATAATACATAATTCAAAAATTTGATATTTGATATAAAAATAAAATTCTAATATTATAATGGGACCTTCCTTGGTGAGTTAAAATGTTAAATCACTTTATTTGTATTTTAATATATCTGTTTATTTTTAATGTTTAAATGCTTAAAGACAAAAAAAAATACTATTTACTATATTATACTAAATACTATAAAGTTAGGGTTAGGGTTAATATTAGAAAATTGCGTTAGTGAACCGAGGTACCACTGTATTTTCTCTGTATTCCAAAATGTGTAATTTTTTTCCTCGAGCCTGGTCCGGCCCCTTTGTCAAATTTTAGAACCCAATGTGGCCCGCGAATCAAAAAGTTTGGAGACCCCTGTTTTACAGCAAAGGCTGTGTGTTTATTTTTGAAATGTCTTCCCACATTTGACCTTTTATTGTTAGCCAGTTTTTGGCCACAAATGAGGCATACCGGTAATCCGCTCTCGTCAGAGGTAAATGCAAACGAATCTGCCCACTCATCAATAAATGTTCTATTTTCTTCAGATATTTTCATTTTTTTACCTTTCTCCATAATTCGCCTACCTGTGCTCGAAAGTCCCTATAAATGTGAAGTGATTTGGCAGGCAAAGTGTAACGCATATTTTAAGCGACGAAAGATAATAAAATATATATAATTTTATTTCTATTTTTTCCGATCCCAGTAGTCTTACACATTACAACTGCAATTAAACAAACGTACAAACACAAATAAAATATAGTAACATGATTGGGATATTTTGTGTACTGTTATTTTAACGGCCGGAACTATGAGATTTTAAAGAGAATGCGCGGGTGCGTCACTACGTCGATGTGTGTTTGCATGAAACGGATGAACGTACAGACGAGCACGTGGCTCTGTTGCTGTTTCCAAATCCTGGTTTGATTTATTTTATTTAAGTTAATCTTTTCTCCCACTGACTTAATGGCCAAATAAAGGTGCTGCTCAAGCTTCCCTTTCTCGCGAGGGCGCGTTACATGGCAAGCTCAATCCTCTCACGGAGATTCTTTACAGGCACTCCACAGAGCTCCAGACTGCTAGCAAGCGGCTAGATGAAGCAGAGGCCCAAATAGTGACGCTAGAAAGTGCTAATGCTACCCTAGAGCCCAAGATCGGTGAGCTGGAGAAACGCGTCGAGACTTTGACTGAGAGTCTGGATATGGCCGAGAATTTCAACAGGCGGCTAAACATCCGTGTTCTGGGACTGCCGGAGGGCTTGGAGCGAGGAAACCCGGCGGAATTTTTTGAATCATGGATGAGGCGCGCCGTTACAGTGGGGAAGAAAACGCACTGGTTTATAATGGATCTAAAATCTCTTAAATCTGATATCTAAAATCTCAAAAATCAACATTTTCTTATTTCTTTCCTGCTGAATATCGTTTTGGGTACAATCTATTTTCTTATTCCATTTATTTATTCAAAACATTATCTTATTTATTTCTACCGAATGGCGGAGGCGCTTTTTGTTTAAGTTTAAGTAAGTAATGGAACGTTTTCAGTACGCTCACCTCGCGGAGGTGAATTTGAGTTTTTTACTAATATCCTACATCAAGCTTTGTCAGCATGTTTCCTGCTGTCATTTTGTTTGTTCCAGGGTCGGTTTTCAGTCCCTCCTAGGTTGGGGGAAAGCCCTTGTTCTCTCTAAGTTCTTGCTCTATTACAGAGCTTTTTGGTTTTATATGTTTTATGTTTGTCTTTTGGTGTTTGGCTCTGCACGTGCGCATCTGGGGTTCAGGTGTTACTTAAATTTGATACTCTTCATTTCTTGGCTACTCGCCCTTTTTTCTTAAGTCAGTATTTTTACTACCTTGCAGAATGTCTGTATTTAATCTACTGTAAACACACTTAAATTCTGCTCCTGGAATATCCGAGGCCTCAACAAATCTGCTAAAAGAATGGCAATAATGAGATTTTTGAATGTCTCCATCGCTTTTCGCAGAGAGACCCACCTGGAGGATAAAGAGAATCTTAAATTACATAGTGACTGGGTGGGGCATGTTTACGCAACTTCATACTCTACATTTAGCAGGGGTGTGGCCATACTGATCAGCAAGAATCTTATTTTTCAACCCCTGAAATGGGTAAAAGACGAGCAGGGTCGTTATGTTATTGTAATAGGTGTCCTCTCAGGCAATAGGGTTACATTTATGAATATCTACTGCCTGCCTGGATGTTATCCCGATTTCCTACCCAAAGCTTTCGCAGAATTTACTGAATTGGCCTCTGAATACTCTTTTGTGGAAGGGGATTTTAATTGTCATCTAAATCAGTCTTGTGACAGATTTCCTCCAGGTACTTTCCCACCGTCAAAACACTCCAGATTGCTCTCCTCTATATGTCAAGAGGTGGGCTACCCGGACGTGTGGAGGACGCTCCACCCCACAAGTTCCCAATTCACTTTTTCTCAGCACCGCATAAAAGCCACTATAGGATTGATTACTTCTTTATCCCAACTTCAAAAATATCCCTGGTTCTATCTTGTACTATTGGTAATATCATCCTGTCTGATCACGCCCCAGTATATTTAGAATATGTGCTGTCGGAAGACAGAGCGCAGTCACGGGGTTGGAGACTCCACCCCCTTCTCTTGAAGGATGACAAATTTCTATCTTTTTTTTCCATCAGAATTCAAGGCTTTTTAATCTTAAATTCCCTAAGATCACTGAGTCCCAGAAATTACACCTAAACGCGCCTATCACTAGAGAGGAAGTATTGTGTGCGCTAACTACAATGCCCTCGGGAAAGGCTCCGGGTCCAGACGGATTCGGCTGCGAGTTCTACAAAACCTTTGGCAATTTTCTCTTAGGTCCTAGTAGGCGAGTCAGAATGCTCACGAGAATGAGCTTTGCCTTTTCACCTAAAGTCATAGAGGTTTTGTTTTCATAGCCACTGTCGTGATCTAGCTTATAGCCTATAGTCTGAACAACAATGGACAATAGACATTTTTCACAAGACTCTTTTTCCCTAATTTTTGAATACAGATAAATGATGGACATTTTTCTGTTTAAAGACCATTTTTCTGTTTTTTCCCTTACTCACATAGCGACTTTGCGTTGGTCTCGGACTAAGAAAACCGCTTTATAAATAAACTGGAACTTAACACAGGCTACCTACCTGAAGATACTCATTTTCTTCTTCCAGTCTCTCAATCTCCTCCTGCAGTTCCTGGTTGGGCTGAGGGAGGGCGTCCGAGGTCAGAGCCACAGGGTCTCCAGGGGGCTCCGCTGCTGCCGCCGCTTGCATCCCGCTATCCTTCTTCAAGCTTTTATTCATGTGAAACTGTATGAGTTCAGACTGTAGGCATCCCTCCCTCCAGAAGCCCGCGCCACATCCCACCGACTGCTTGCCACCATCCACTTTCACGTTTTCTCTTTTGCCCTGAGAAGACTTGCTTGAGCTGGGCTGATCAGAAACCACACGAGTAGCATCAGCCACAGCCAAGGATTCGCCGATGGAGTACAGCTCATCAGAAGAGCCGCCGCGCTCGTCCGCACTCCTGGTCTTCTCCGACCGTTTCAGCGTCGGGCTAGCGGCTGTCGCACCTTTGGCTGGATGCTTGTCTTTGGTGACCGGAGAGCTGCTGCGGCTGCTTTTTCTGCCACTCTTGGCCGCAGCGGCTTTGCTCGTGGTCTTCGTCGGCGCCTTTGATGGAGACTCTTTGAATCTGGCCGGAGATGAGGCGCGCTGCTGCTTGGTGCTGCCGTGGTCCATTCTGTCATCTGCAGGAGCTAGCGTGCATACGGTCCATTTCAGCCTGCGGATCAAAGCGAGGAGGTATTTTAATCAACCTAATGGATCTGGTGCATCTCCAGCTTTAAGTACTTTATACTATTAGCTGACGCACCAACTGTAAGTTCATCCTTAAACATCAAGCTCATGGTCCAAACTGAACGGGAGCCAAGAAACCCAGCACACTTTAATTTTAACCGAGCAGGATGAACATTTATAAAACCCTTCCAACATAAATATGAACACAAACAGAGAGGGATATTATTCCAAAAAAAATCAGTGTATGTTTTAAAAATGTTGTCCTCCATAAAAAACTATCTTGGAAAGGATTAGTTAAAAGTTAGAAATATGAACAGTTCCGAATAAACTATGAAAATAAAGTGCTTTTCATTAAATTTTACAAATTATACATTTACAATAGACACAAGACAAGGCTGTGTTTACACTACTGTACTTTACTATTTTACTTTTTACTTTTATCTTCATTTGGCATCTTTAATCCAAAAGAATTTACAGAATTAGGAGCTTTAAAGCAATTTGTCATAAAATGAAACAGGTTCTTGCTTGATATTATTACTACTAGCGCTAGGGGTGTCCCGATACAACATTTTTACTTCCGATACGATACTGATATTGCAGCCACCGATACCGATACAAATCCTATACAATAATCAGTACAAAACAAATACTTTTACCCATTTCGTTGTGTGGTATGTATGAAAGGCTAGATCAAATGGAGAACAAAAATAAGCAACAATAAGTATGGAAAAAAACAACCAATTTATTATATGTTGGTTGCATAAATTTGAACCTTTTACGTTTAAAAAAAATGTATTAAAAAATTAGGACAGTTGGTGCGGCCTCGAGACAAATTCAGACAGGCATGAGGTTGATAAACTCTTTAACATGTGTCAATGGTGCAAAATTAACTCCTGTGATAAAATTACTTAAATAATGTTAAACTTATTAAACTTAAACAAATATTAGTCTTGGACTCTTTTAAAATAAATAAATAATAGTGAAAATTAGAATGAAAATTCTTGGTCAAAACCGAAAACAGAAGAGGAAAACCTGGCCGAAATCTGAAACACTGAAAGAAATTGTGGCATTTATTAGTAGTACCTTTGCATTTATTGTTATGATGGTGTACTAACTTCACAAAAATCAATGCATTAAGCATTGCAATTGCATAAATTAATAATGAAGTTTCAAAGAATAAATGAAACAGAATGTGTTTCAAATTCTGCAAATATTTATTAAGCATATTGCAACACTCAAGAGTATATAATATAATTTAAACTGAAATGCTTTAACTTGACCCTACTCATGTGTACATAAACAATAATGTACACGCCTACTGGCCTGCTGAAATGCTGAAAATTAAACATTTTTTCTAGGGATGTACCGAATATTCGGCCACCGAAAATGGCCAAAAAGTGCATTTTCGGTTTTTGGCCGAAACACTTTTTTCACCGAAACAACACGGCCGAAAGTTGATGACGTAAGCAGAGACAGCGAGAGCTGCACGCGAACATTGGCAGCATAACATCACAATCTCCCCGCGACATTCACTTCACACCAGAGGCTCTTAATAGAGAACATTCTCTCTCTTCTTACTCCGTTTAAGCAGCAAACTAAAGAGATCAGCTCATCTGATGCGTCTGTAGCGGACGTTATTCCTTTTATCACAGCTCTACAGCGGCTAAAGTGGTAGATACGGACTACGGTAAAAACTATGAAAAGTCCGCGCTTAGAGTCTGTCAGCGCACTTCATCGCGACTGTACTTGTTCCGCAATATACGTAAAGAGCATTATTTGGAGGAATTAGCGCAGGCAGAGCAGACTAACAAGAGCAGAGCGCGTCTCTCAGCACCAGATGAGGGGTTTGCATACTCGTTGTCTGATATGTTCAGTGAAATCCTGCAAGAAATTACCTCTAATAATACTAATACGTAGGCTGTTTTGTTTAAGGCTACTTTAAACGTGACAGATTGTATATTTCTGCAAGTTGTATATTTTATATCCACTGGCCTTATTTAAATACAGTCTCAAATCTTTCTAAAATGTCAGGCAGATGACAAGCTCAACCGAAACCTGTTTATACTATTCTGGGTTCGACAATATAAATGGCCCGGTGGCCCGGACGCACTTTTAAAACCAACCGGGCCACCAGATCGGTCCAACTGCTGGCCCGGTGGGCCAGTAAAAATGACTCGATAAAAAAAAAATCCAATTTCTCATTATTTATCTGCATTTATGTTTAATCGTTTAGCTCGCTTACTATTGCGAATTGTATAAAGTGTTATGTGATCACGGATATATTGTTAATCGAATACTGAAAGAGTAAGGAACTGAATTAATAGATCACCCGCGAGGCACATGCATACTAGAAAATACCGTGATATGAATTTTAACTCATATCGCCCACCCCTAGAACATATCAGACAACGAGGGTGTAAATCGCTCATCTGATGCAGAGACGCAGGCAGTGCAGCTGTCTGTTCTCTCTCTCTCTGTTCACTCCCCGTGAATGTGGCGGGGAGCTCGTGGTCTGCGCCTCGCTATATATGTGCTATAAATGCATCTCGGTCATTTCATTCAAACGTTGTGTTGTATTTTACTGGTCGATTCACCTATACGTGTAATGGTAATAAACAAGGGTGGAACTCTGACATTTTCGTGGATGTATAAACCCGGTGAATTTATCGGACGCTGCGAACAGGGCGTAAAAAGACAACATGTCCCCGCGAAAGAAGACGCTTGCTTGCAAGCAGCAGTGTTGTTGTGATCACGTGGGCTTTGCGCGCCGGCTCTGAGCGCTGCTGAATAGAAGAGCAGTAACGAAGTTGAGCGCTCATATTAATCGGAGCTTATATTGGAGATTTTTAATGCACTCCGATTCGGGTTTTTTGGCTGATATTGGACCGATTTACGATATCAATATCGGATCGGGACATGCCTAACTAGTGCTATTATTATTATTTATATTGTTATTATATTATCACTACTAAGGTTAGTAAATAAGGTTAGTAAACAGATTAAGTTTAGTAAATAGATGTTTATCAGTGGTGAACCTTGTTTTCCAGAACATATAGTAAATTAAAATAACAACTTGGTATTAGAGCTGCACGATTCTGAATAAAATGAGAATCACAATTTTTTTGCTTAGAATAAAGATCACGATTCTTTTCACGATTCTTTTTGGATATTTTATTATTTTCAATACTCAACACTAAAAATCAGGTTGTCAAACAGCAATATAGAAACACATATTACTTATAATACTTTACATGTAATTAAATGGAATGAAACAATGTAATGTAAAAGTAATGTTGTAAAGAGAAAAAAAAAATCAACAATAAACTTACAAAATAAACATTCCAAAGAACAGTATTTTGTACAGTTGAGGACAAAATGATTAGCTCAGTTTAATAGCACTTTTTAAATACTTTTCAAACAATGATCATTTTGTCCTGTGATGCAAGATCATCTTTTTGTTATAATACGGTATTTAAATGATCGCAAGTAAGAGTAAGTAAATAAGTAAGAGTAAGAGGCTTTTATTGTCATTATACATTGTACAACGAAATTTGTTTCGGTAGTTCCCAGGTAGAGTCCAGCAGCAATAAAATAAAATAAAAACCAGCATGCAATACAATAAACACAATAATAAAGAAATGTAAAGGAAAACAACAAAACATAAACAAAACAAAATAAAAATAAAATATATAAATATAAAAGTAGAAAAGAAATATAAAATATAAATATAAAAAGGCATTTGTGGGATCGATATACATGTAATGTACAGTATATGCACAGTGCAAATGACTGAGTGCAAACATTCCATTTAAATAATAGTATGCTATTTAAATGATAATGCTATTTAACAATCGAGCTTTGCTCGATATGCGAGCGGTCTGACAGAAACCGCTGGTCGTAGATCAGAGAGTTTGAAAGAATCATATAAACGCTGAATTAAGATTGTGAAGGGGTAGAATCGAAATTGCAATCTTTTAACCAGCTCTTTTAACCAGCTTTTAAATACTACCAAGTAGTGCAGCTCTACTTGGTAGTATTTATTTATTTGTTAGATTTTTTACGACATCTTAGCTTCAACGGCTATATTATTGGCAATATGGGTTTTGACAATTTTACACTTCAAAAACCAAAACATCTCAGTGGAGATAAATAGCAATAAATACACAACTTTTCAATAGAACTTCAACAAATTAGATAAACTCTTCCATGTTGACTTCTGATAAAAAAAGTAAAATCTTTTGTGGTAAAACATTCTTAAAAACCAACTTGGTATTAAGATGCATTCCATTTTTACTGTAGTTTCAACTAGGCCATACGGATTTGATTAACAGTGCGCTGCCTAAATAAACTTAATCTAGTTCTTTTCTGAAGTTAACTAGCAAGTTAATAAACTTGTTTTTTGAAGGCTTACGTGTTGCCTGTTATGTAAATGGCTATGATTATCACTAAGACGTATGACAAGACAAAGTCAAAGACGAGTGAGCAAGCACATATGCGACAGTGGCCAGGTAAAAAACCTCTCTAAAGAGGAAAAAGCCCTGGGGAGAACCCGACTCACTGGTGCCAGTTTCCTCTGGCATTCTAACAGTACAAAAACAATGCGTTGGTTGTTTCGCGCCATTTTAATGATGATTCCGGAAGGTGTTTCCCTCCTCAGTGGGGAAAGAGGCAGCTCCATTTCTCCACATAAAAAGCGTCATCAGGTCTACAGAGGTCCGGGAGGCATCATAGAAAAGAAGGACCCGAAGTTCCTAGAAGATTCCAGTCGTACGGCACTTGGCGCTCAGGAGAGAAGTGAAACACAAAAAACCAAAACGATTAGAAAAACTTGAAGTTCCATAATTAAAGATTGACAATTTTAGGAGGTGCAGGTGTGATTCGGTTCCGAGCACTATCTAGGCAGCCTTTCTATACGATTATATTTATTTTTTCTGTAAGTTATTATAACAGGTCAGTATATGCTTCATTAAAGAAATGCGTCTTTACTAGTCTAGACTTAAATTGAGTCACTGATTCTGAGTCTCGAATTGGACTAGGCAGACCATTTCATAGCACGGAGCCGATGGAGGCTAAATACTAAATCGCGCAAACACCTCGCGAACCAAGACACAGATGTGTAGAAAGTTTGCTTTTTTTTTTTTTCTTTTTTACTTAAAGGGGCAGGGCACTTTCCCCACAATTCTTTAAAATTATAATGCAACCATACCAATGGCAAATTAACCCTTACATAAACATAAATTAACAATAACTTAAATATAATATTATCAATGTAAACAAACATTTTTATTATTTCAATAAGATTAAAGAGCTGAACTGAAATGACTTTATATGAAACCCAAAATTGTGTTTCTACTAATTTCTCCGTCTTATAAAGGTCTAACAGAATACCACAATCTCACAGCCGAAGTGGGGGGGTCGACTTATAAGCAGATCGAATTATAAGCGAATAAATACGGTATGTAAAAAATTAATCCTAGTAATCTCAGTAATCGTGCGAAGCACATTTGAATTTATTTAGAGTACTCTTGTACTTTTAGAGCTCCTACCAAATGCATTTGTTTTAATTTAATCGTTTAAAAAAGCTTTTAAGTTGAGAATTTTTTTTCTTCTGGAAAAATGCAGTTTTATTTATTTATGCACTTTATTTTCTTGGGATTCCTCATTCAGACACATTTTCATGTTCCAGTCTTGTCATGTATTTTTTTCATAACAAAAAAAGAAAATAAAGGCCCTAAAATTGTTGCAGTATTTCCCTGTGGTATCGAAAATGGTATCGAGTATCGATACTTTTTTCAAGTATCGTATCGAATTGCTATTTCCAGTATCGTGACAACATATATATATGTATGTATATGTTACTATATGAGAGTGGGGACAAAACATTCATTATTATGGTGCAACAGTTTCAAGATAAACAGGAAGAGATGCACTTTCACTGAAGTAATGGATTCTGTCTCTGGTGAGTTTGTCGCTTATCATTTTAAATAGTTTGGTCTGCTGAGCTCCACAGTCTCACTTGTTTAAAAGATAGATCGCTTTGTTACACAAAAACCTGCTGCTCGTGTGAGGAGGCTCACGCATTTTCCCGTTTTGGAGTGCCTAGAACAGGGGTCGGGAACCTATGATTCGCGAGTCATATGGCTCTTCTGGTGGCTGCATATGGCTCTTACACTGTAAACCCGGATAGCATATCTAATCAAATAATCAATTACAATGTAATCAAATACTTGAGTTTTATCTCATTACTATCAAATGTAAGTTTATTAAACTACATTGTAGCTGATTGCACTTATATTTATTAGTAATGCAATAAGTGAACAATTTTAAGTTAACTTAACTAAAAAAACAAAGTTTTGGTTTAAGAACACATTCTGTAACGTCATAGCAACAGAATTTGAAACACCAGCAGGAGACTCTACTAACGTCATGTCTGGTGAGTAGCGGATTCGAGAACCTGTCGCAAAGTATTTTTTTCCTCTCTTGGTAGCTAGCGTACGCGCTAACATTATGCTAACCTGTGTACCTTTTACTTCTCACGTTAGCCGCATAGTCGCGTCATAAGAAACGTGTGAACAGTTAATAATGTTACCAGGACATTCTCGCCTGGCTGTGGCATATAGGCTAATTTAAACACCAATAAGACGTTTCGGAGCACCAATAAACGTTGTTTTAACCGAATTTTGGATTTTCACATAGTGGAATTAGCCACATGCTAAGTTTGTGAGCATTGACAAACGTTTGTAGCGGAGCGGAATGTCGGCGGTACCAGACGAGAGATGGGGAAAGTTTTTCATAAGAGGTGATTTGTGAGAGGCTTTCCTCACGGAGAAACTCCAGTTTACTTCCACGTTTATTACCCAAAGGGTCTCTGAGGGAACAAACAATGCTCAGGTAGCATTAGCAACCGCGCTGCTCAGGCTGCCAGACTCCAAACATTTTAGCTGCGTCTCGTCTAAGTTAATTCTCCAGTATTTTACGTCATGGGCAAGTTTGTGAGCAGTGTAAAACGTTCTTTTAGACCTATTGACCACTTTAATTTGCTGTAATTTTATATTTTGAATTAATTAAATTGAATTTATTTAATTACAATACTTTACATTAGCTGACATGTTTGTGAGGGTGAAGTATTAACATTCCTTAACATTAACTAGTTTGAATTAGGATTTAATATGATATTAAGATGATATTATAGTGATTTAATTGTCTTATGTTTCTAATTAGAGTTGTTTCTAATGTGTGGCAGGCCACAGAAAGTGATGCTTTGGAAATAGTAAGTTAGTAGTAATAGTAATAGTAAGCTGTTAAAACACTATAGGCTGCAACATGGGAGTTGAGGAAGTACAAAACCATTTCCTTGTTGGAAATGTACAGTTTTGTGTACATGTGATGGTGCATTATTTATCAACCCTTTCTTTACATGTATCAAACTTTCTCTTTCAGAACATTAGTGACAAGGACTAATACAAAGCAACACCAGTGGGAATCCTCTGCGTCGGTTCTGAGTTGAACCCATCTAGAGTAGGCATCATCCTGGAAGGGAGTGTGGTGATGGATCAACCTGCCACAAGATTCTCTTTGGACTGACGTACGCTTTGCACATAGACTGTATCTCAAGCTGGGTAGAAGTGAGCTGGCACCCAAATTTCAAACATTGACAAATCTGCTTAGTTTAAATTAGGTTTCTGATCACAACATACATAGTTAATATGTCAGTTCTTTCTTGGTGATTTTGCACTTTAAAATGGCAATCTGTTTGGAATGTTGTTGAATGTTGTAAGCTGCTTGACAGCATTAGAATGTATCTTTGTTATTTATTTCAAATTCAGTAACACAGATCGATAAACATGATTTTTTGGCAAACTGGCATTGTTGTAAAGTTGAAAGTCATTAAGCCTGGTTGACCGCATTAGAATGTCACTTTTTTCTTTTATTTAAATTGAGTAACACATAGATTAACTGTTTTGCGTGTACTTGACTTAACATTTTTAGTAGAGTAAACTGGTAAATGAATTGACACTACAAATAATTTTAACTTGAATAAACTTTACATTTAGTGTATTGAACTTAAAAAAACAATTTTAGTCTACCAATTTTTAAGTTGAATCTACTTGTTTTTTAAGGCAACCGGTTTACACAAATTTTTAAGTAAACTCAACGTAGCAAGGCTTACAGTTTAGACAAAGCTTTAAAAATGCATAATAACGTACAAATTTTAAAACGTTCTCCGGTATTTCAATCCGTCCATTTCCTGGTTGCGGGCCCACTAGCCAATCACAGCTGTCCTCCGGACAACGCCATGTTTTCTATTGGATAATGCGCAACGTTGTTGTGACGTCATATATTAATATTCAGTAGTTCGCTACTAAGCGGAAACCCTGAAGACGATTGCTATTCACAAATGGAGTAACTTGCCTTTGTAGAGACAGAGCAGCTTCTGTATGGAATGAGATTTTTAAAATATCCAATGTAGATTAATAAAAACGAACAGAATTCTAAGCATTTAGTTATGCTTGCATTCTCAACTATCAAAACTTTTCTCCGTTGCGTTTAAGTCGCGTGCACGCGCGCACCGCACTATGTGCCGCTGTACAAACACCGGGCTTTGCGTGTTCGCGTGTGTTTGCTAGACGAATTTTTTTGCAGTTTTCCAAGCCGCGTTGTGCTTGATTTATTGGAAATATATTTGTATAAGGCTGAGTATATTTGAACCCGGGGTCCTGAAAGTGTTGACACACCTCTGGGTGTGCGCAGTGTTTCTGGGCTTGACCGCAGATTTGTTTTATCAGAATTAAAAGTTGAAAGCGAGCCATACAAATATGAAGACATTTTACAATTAATAACAGCGTCATCAAAACAAGTTGAAAGACTTGTTGTTCTGCGTTTCATATTGGTTTTACAAATATGCAAAGATTTACTTGTATTTAGTTATAAACAGGTATGGCTCTTTTGGACTTCGTTTTTACCAATATGCCGTGGTTATGGCTCTCTCAGCTAAAAAGGTTCCCGACCCCTGGCCTAGAACGTGACGTCACGCCACTTTCTTTTATAAACACGATCCAAATCAAATTAGTGTACTGTTCACAACCAGTGCAATAAACTTCATTAATCACAGAAATTAATTAATGATAATACACCTTTTTAAATTAGTCAAAGACTCTCTCTCACACACACACACACACACACACACACACA
>SOMO01000016.1:561801-618582 GCA_028128575.1 Paedocypris carbunculus | reverse complement strand
TATTGATTACGCTATACACATACACGTGTATAATTTAATTGTAATTATTACGACTACAATAAAAACCTGCCTGAACGTGACAAATTGACAAGCTGTAGTGACTGTACATAATTCACCCATGTAATGTTCTGTGTGTTACATTGCCAAAGGCAGTTCTGTTTGTTCTCCCGTTGGGAGTTGAGTTCTGACGTCATAGTGACGTATAACGCGCGTGCCGGAAGTTATAGTATTGTTGGAAGTGTTCAATAAACGACACACGCGTTCGTGTGCTCAAACCAGGATATCGCTTTTATCCTTATCTTTCGCACCTTCCACAAAGCCTGTGATAAAATGGTCACTTACTCTGACTTCATTAGGATCATCAGAATAATCCACCGGTTGGCAGATGTAACTGTAATTTGCTGCTTGAGCTGCAAAAAACAGCTGAAAGGGGAAAAAAGAATGTTTGAACATTTTTTAACACATTTTATCACGTTGCTATAGTCTTGCTATATTTGACATTTTTAATAATAATAATAATAATAATGAGTATTTGTAGGGCGCTTTTCACAGTTTTAACTGTCTCAAAGCGCACGTGTAATATGTAAGAGAATTGTTGCTTTTTATTCAATTTATCGTCTGGATTGTTGGTGTTAACTATGTGGCTGCGGTTATGACAAGACAAAGACAAAGAGCAGTGAGCAAGCACATACGCGACAGTGGCCAGGTAAAAAAAACCTCTTTAACGAGGAAAAAACCCTGGGGAGAACTGGCTCACTGGTGCCAGTCTCCTCCGGCATTCTAACACTACAAAATCAGTGCGTTGGTTGTTCCGCATCATTTTTTTTTACAAACGTTGACAACAATAAAGACATTTGGCAAACACTGAAATGAAACGGAAAGACTTTTAGACAAAGGTGATAGGATAAACAGACGAATTAAGTTTGAGCTCTGACCTCTTTGAAGATGAAGAAATTCAAGATGACCATGCTGAAGTTGTAGAAAATGAGGGTCTTGCGGAGCTGGAAAGCCTCTCTGCCCTGCATGAACTTGGGTCCGAGCCACAGAAAGAGCAAGTATGAGGAGCTGATGGCCAGAGTCGGGAGAGGAGACCCCATCAGGGGCCATTTCTCCACCCGCTTGTCTGCAAACCAACACAACGAGCTTCAGTGTGACCCGAAGCCCCTGAGACGCGAGGCAGCACTTACCTGCGATGGTCAGACTCCATCTGTAGAACTGCAGGGTGTCATTGAAGATGTGTTTTATGACCTCCATCGCTGACACTGGTCGGGTTCTGCTGAGAAGAGAAAGATTTGACGGCGCACCTGGAAGACAAATCAGGGCATTTTTTGTGCTTAAAAATGTTCAGGCTGTGTTCAATTGCGCAATCATTGTCGCAAATACACTACAAGAAAGCTGCGGTTTACTGTATATAAATGAGTACCTAAGCCAGGAAATAAGATAGAGAATGGTGTGGTCACATGATCGGATCAGTAACGTGGATGTTTCGTTTAACCTATTCAAAAAACATACATTTTGGTATTTGAAAACTTTCTCATTATCATTTGGTTTGTTGCAAACATGAAAACAAAACAAGATGTTCAAATGCTCTTGAAAATAGAATATAATAGAATGCCTTTATTGTCATTGTATGACAGGGTGACAATGAAATTAGCATTGCTACTTCATTTGGTGCAAAATATTTTATTATTTAAGAAAAAAACCTTTTTAATACATCTATGCTAAGAGCAAAATGCACACTCAATGTATCTGTAATTTATATTTACAAATAAATTACACACAACAGGACACATTAATAATAATAATAATAATAATAATGAGTATTTGTAGGGCGCTTTTCACAGTTTTAACTGTCTCAAAGCGCACGTGTAATATGTAAGAGAATTGTTGCTTTTTATTCAATTTATCGTCTGGATTGTTGGTGTTAACTATGTGGCTGCGGTTATGACAAGACAAAGACAAAGACAAAGAGCCATTACAACTGGATATGATGACAAAAGCATCACAAAATTATATTACAAAAAAGGTAAAAGCCTCATTTACAGTCACTACAGTTTGTCTAACATACTCTGGTGTAAGCATTAATTTGTCCAATCACTAAAGGTTTTCACATTTTAATTTAATTTTTATTTTAATTTTAATTGTTAAAGAAATACACTGTTTGTTTGTTTAAGTAAATACATATAACAATGAGTATTTGTAGGGCGCTTTTTACAGTTTTAACTGTCTCAAAGCGCACGTGTAAATTTGTAAGAGAAGTGTTGCTTTTTATTCATTTGATTGTCTGGATTGTTGGTGTTAAGTAAATGGCTATGATTATGACAAGACAAAGACCAGTGAGCAAGCACATATGCGACATTGGCCAGGTAATATATTAAACCAAGTTAGAAAACCAAGCTAACTCATCACCGTGTTTAGTAAAAAAGAAGGCATGGCCCTTAGTAGAGCTAATTATTCACTTTGGTAGGTTCCGTTTGTGGTGGTTTTCATTTTCTGTTTTTCGTAAATTAGATAAAAATGTGTCACAAGACACAAACCCAGTTCGAATAGTGAAAAACACTGTATGCTGGCTTTGCTCTCAATAGTTTTATTCTATATCCTATAGAGACATACAATAGACAGGAAGAGATGGACAGACAACTGGACACAGCAAGACACACAGACAGATGGACAAAGATGAGTAGACAGCAAGACAGTAAGAAAGACAGGAGGACACACTGACTAAAAGACGGATAGAATAACACAAAATATTTTTGCATAATATTGTAATCTCTTTAGATTAAAGAAACAGAAGTATAGATGAACAAATAATATACCGGTAAATAAACATGAATATATTGATGAATGAATGTCTTCTTTGCTTGCTTTTTATACTCCCATAGCTTTCCCGGGGCGTAACACTATAGGTGCTAGCTACATCAGAGTAAAGGAGTTCTAATGAGACATATGTAGTTGCTCTAGAAAAATAGGCTAAGAACATCACACATTGCGTGGTTGAGAATTAACCATGAAGGAATTCTTTTAATGCTTTTGCTACATTTGTCTGTGATTTTATCAATATTACATGCATTCTCAAACATTATTGAGTTAGCAAATATACACCTATCAGTAGTTATTTAAACAAATATTTATATATACAACAGTATGTAAATATACATTTACTTTACATACATACATACGTACTTTACATACATCTCTCTCTCAATATATATATATATATGTGTGTGTGTGTGTGTGTGTGTGTGGGTGTGTGTGTGTGTGTGTGCGTGTGTGGATTATGTTTGATGTAAAACGACACATGCTGTTTTACCAACAAAATGATAAACCAGTCCCAGGCCAGTGCGTCTTGAGAGGCAAAAATCATTTGCGTTTGACTACACGCTACCATCGAGATTTAGCGCAAACGGTTGGTTGCTATATAAGCGTAACGCACGCGGACATTTCCTCGCGAATCTATCAAATCGCCATCGCTTAATCGTCCGGATGGGTTATGCTTAGCATCGTAACGATTGTTCTTACCGTGACGAGATTAGCCCCCCCCTTTTTGGGACATTCAGCGCAAGGTCACAGTAGAGGTTTTATTTCCGCGCTTTGGAGAGTGATTCGCCGATATTTCATCTGTTCTGTGTTCAGAGTACCGAGCTAAAGCTGCCACGAGCGCATTTTACGAACGCATCCGACTGAGCATCCTAAGCGAGCGCTGGCATCATCATCACTGCGGCTGCGGGTCTCTTTTCAGCGGACGCACTGCGCATGCGCACGACCAGATGCTGGATAACGCAACACATACAAACAAAAGCTACGATACATTACACAATTTACAATATAGACAGTGTAGCAGTATTGCACATTAGATCTTGAACAAAAGTCCTGAAGGCAGGTGAGAAGAGACACGTCTCTCTATACAATGGGAAACAATCAAATTGTGACTGCCACCATCTGATTGTCAAACTTCACTGTTAGTATCAAACTTGAAAGCTAGTAAGTACATAGTGAAGAGCAGGGGACCAAAGACTGAACCTTGGGGAATTCCACATGGTGGATAGAAAAATAGTCATCGACACTGACACTAAACGTT
The DNA here is from genome assembly GCA_028128575.1 of Paedocypris carbunculus. Lineage (NCBI taxonomy): Eukaryota > Metazoa > Chordata > Actinopteri > Cypriniformes > Paedocypris > Paedocypris carbunculus. The sequence continues at coordinate 614,504 of SOMO01000016.1, read as the reverse complement.
CAATTCAAGATCTGAAGGACCTGAACAACTAATTTATGTCTCTTATTTAAAGCCAACCCATTTGGATTAATTGGAGTACTATTTAATATATTTCTGCTAAAGGATTTCGATATTGTTCGATATTGGCCCTAAATGTTCACGGGCCCCGGCCTGGAGTAATCCTGTCTTCATTGATTCAGATAATAAATCAATTCTGCATTAATGGACCAGTCTAACTTGTCAAATTCAGTAACTAACGGACAACACTACACGTTTTTATTTTAACAAAACAATTTTGTAGTCGGCTAAAACCGTAAACCAAAAAATGCTACAATTACTATTTTTTATTATTATTATTATTATTATTATTATTTTAGTTTTTCGAACAAATATTAAGTCACCGGCTGGCGACTGTAGCGTCGAACCACCCCGGTTGTAAAATCCAACGTCATTTCCGGTAAACGGAAGTCAGTGATCAGGAGGAGAGATGGCAGGGAAGTATCCTCTCGACGATTTGGACTCTCGCGTGGAGGTTCTGGAGAAGCGTGTTTTTGGCGACAGGGAAGGACAGAACAAGCTGAAGGTGAGCGACACGAGACAGACACCAGCCTTGTTTGCGTAGTGTTGTGTTGCACTTCAGCAGATCAGGGGTGCGGTGCGATGCCAGGGGGCACAACAAGCACGCGCACGCCCAGCAGACAGCATCAAGAGAAGTAAACAATCGCTCAACAAAAGCCAGGGACTTTTAACAGGAATGAGAAGAAATGAGAAAATAAGTGCAAGCTTCAGATGGTAGATGAGCTCCCAGGAAGTGTTGTTAGGTTTTCACAAAGTGCTCCTGAATAAAAGCTTATGATACTAGACATTTTACTGTAACGGACTATTTATTTGGGTGTAAATCAGGGGTGTCAAACCTAAGTTTGCTAGTTCCTCTAACTTAAATCCTTTTAAATTTCGTCAGATTATGAAAACCCGTCTAACTCCATTAATGAAGGATCAAATCCAAGTGAATTAAGAAAAATAACATAAAACTATGGAAACACTGCCGCGGCTATCATAGTCAAAAGGCATTGTGGGAAATGTAGTTTTTAGACAACGTACGCTCTTAATTTATTTTTTGGTATTTATTTTTAGACACCCAAAACTTTCACTCTCTCGCGGGCCACATCTGGACCTCGAGCCTTGAGTTTGACACATGTGGTGTAAATGATCAGTGCTTTCACATCTAGAATAAATTGTATTCCCGTTTGGTGGATAAAGGGACCCAGCATTTCCAATTTTAAAATCAATTTCGCGTCACAGGGAGCTGAAGTTCGCACACACTCACACTCTCTGTCTCTTGCACACCTACAATCAATTTTCCAATGCCAAATCACCTGAAACTCAAGTTTTTGGACTGTGGGTGGAAACCGGACACCCAGAGAAAGCTCACGCAAACTTCACACACCTTAACAAATAAAAAGCTTCATTTTAATACTGTATGCTTTTTGACTTGACTTATTTGTGTGGTGATTTAAAGCTCTACAGTAGAGCTGCACGATTCTGGATACAATGAGAATCACAATGAGAATCTTTTTTTTGCTTAGAATAAAGATACTAGATTCTTTTCACGATTCATTCTGGATATTTTATTATTTTAAATATTCAACCCTGAAAATCAGGTTGTCAAACAGCAATATAATAACACCTATTACTAATTGCTTTATATATATAATATATAATTAATAAATGGAATGAAAAATATAATGTAATGTAAAAGTAATGTTGTAAAAAAAAATCACCATTAAACGTAATAGAAATAAACATTTACATGAACAAGTACAGTATTATGTTCAGTTGAGGATTATTAGAATTGATTAAAATTATTAGCTCTGTTTAAAAGCACTTTTAAAATTCTTTTCAAACAATGATTATTTTAGGGGGGCTAATAATTTTGTCCTCAACTGTAGATGTTTGCTGTATGTGGTTAGTGTAGTAAACACACACACTTCAGAATAAAATCGTTTTTCAGGTAGTAAAATGTTGTAGTTGATACTCTACCGTTGTAATTAATCAGTCATTCTCGCTGTTTATTTTTTGTTTGTTTTTTTTAACTCGACTGCCGCTCATCTCACATATACTAAGTGCAAGTAATTAGCGCGTGTGATCGCAGCTGCGCAAAACCTCAGCTGACCGTCCCGCATCATCACGCCCAGGAGAGGCGCCTCAAAATACGGCAGAAGTAATGCAAGATAATATTTCATTCATAATGTTTAAAAAATCGATCGGTTGAGTTTTGCTCGATGTGCGCGTGAGCGGACGAGACGAGCGGTTTCTGTCAGAGCGCTCATTCGCTTGCATGATATAATAGGCAGAATCGTATAAATGCTGGATTCAGGCAGAATCAAGATTGGGATTTTTTTTTTTTTTTTTTTTTTAAACGATTAATAGTGTAAGTAACATGCTAAATTCTTTCTCTTTTTCGGCAGTGTGCGGAATCCGTCAGCAAGATCAATGCGGCACTTGCCAACACAGCCAACAAGAGAGAGCGAGTCAAGATCCTGCACAAGAAAAGTGAGAGACCAGCGCTGTTTTTCTTTTATACCGTATTTACACAAATATAAGCACCCCTCTGATTTTTCAGGCACAAAAAGTTTCTGTTAATTTTCTCTTTAAAATATCTTAATTTCTCTTTAAAAAATCTTAATATGTTAATTTTTTAACAAACCTAACTTGTGACTTGTATCTATTCTGTGCGCTTTGAGACAGTTAAAACTGTGAAAAGCGCCCTACAAATACTCATTATTATTATAATACTCATTATTATTCTTGCAATCGTAACTACACCTCCCATCATGCTTTGTTGCTCACTGGTTCCCGTGAGCCTTTGCACTAAAACAGCATAGAGCAAAACTTCGAGTTCGGTTTTTGTTAGACATAAATATTAGACCAGTCACGTTTTTCTCTGTGTAGCAGACTTATCGATTTCAGTTGGCAAGCATTGCGATTTGACAAATCTTTCAGATTTTGTCCAGAATAACTTTCGTTTATGCCCTGTAGTTGAAGACCTGATCAAGTACCTGGATCCTCAGTTCACAGAATTCATCACTGTTCCAGACTCCGTCAAGCTGGAGTATATTCTGGCAGGTTAGTGATAATTCCAGCGAGGCTATAAAGTGTGTGTCACACATCTGGCCCGCTGTACATCTCTACCGGCCCTTTAATATGGAGCTATTATTATAAGTATTACTCACAGAATGCAGTTTGTTTGTTCTAGACAAATATTCTTTTAAACCATATATATGTTAAAAAGTGTTAGTGTTTGATAAAATGAGGTGGAAAATGATGATTTGCCGTGGCAACCCCTGATGGGAAAAGCCAAAAAAGAAGAAGTATTGTTTTATAATTTAAAAAGTTTCAAAAATTTCAAATAAAAAAAAAAATTCAGTTCAGTTCAAGAACTTGCCACCTGCAGAAATTCTCAGATGACATTGCCATTGTCGGGCTGATCACAGATGACGATGAAACTGAGTACAGGGAAGTTATAAAGAACTTTGCAGGCTGGTGCCAACGAAGCTGCCTCCAGTTGAATGCGGGTAAGACCAAAGAATTAGTGGTAGACTTCCGCCAATCCAAGAATACCAGAACATCTCCAATCTACATCCAGGGTAAGGAAATTGAGAGGGTGAACCTCTCCTGGGCATTTACAGCCAATGCAGGCTCTTTTTGCTGAGGAGATTGAGGTCTTTTGGAGTGCAGGGAGCCCTGCTGAAGACCTTTTTTGACTCAAAATTAGTGGCGTCAGCACTATTCTATGGTGTAGTTTGCTGGAAGAGTGGCATTTCTGTTGACACTGTGCAGGGAGACAGGAGGATGGTAATGAAGCTAACATCACCTCTCACCCGATGCACAGCACAGTCTCGTCCCTAAGCAGCTTCTTCAGCGACAGACTGACAGACTTTTTTCATTGATATTCTTTACCTTTATTTATTGTTTTACCATTGGGTCTGCTGCAAAGTGTTAATTTCTCTTTGTTGAGACTTTCTTCTTCTTCGTGTTCTTCTTCTTCCAAAATCTGTCTGTCTGTAAGTTTTGGCCCTTGGGCTTGAGAGGGTTTTGAGACCCCCGCTAAAAAGAGTCGTCTTTTGTGCTTCAGAGGAAGAGTTTTTACTGAGCCAGGTGTCTTTACTGGAGCAAGTGGACGGTCTGAAGCCTCTTCTGGACAGTAACCACATCAAAGGTTGAATCTCGATTTCCTCTACAGTGTAGATTGCTGAGTTTATTCCTCCTTTTTTTCCTCTCACAGCCGTGCCAGAACTGACCGCTAGAGTGCAGCGCTTGTCTCAGATGCACATACTGCAGCAGGTAGTACTGCTCTCCCGTCTTCCACTATCTTCTACTTCTTCTCTTTTCACGTTTACTCCAAGTGTAATTACTCTCTCGCTCTCCCTCTAGCCGTCGTTTTTTTACCAATCTTTCTGTTCCACTTTCTTTTTCTCTCTATCTCTTGATCTCTTTCACCCTGTCTCTCTTCCATCTCTCTTTCTATCCCTCACATTTTTTCTTGCTCTTACCCGCTCTTTCTGTCTCAATTTCTATTTCTTTCTATCTCTAACCCTTTCTCTTTATATCTATCCATCCATCCATCATCTATCTATGTATATATAAATAACTTTCTCTTTCTTTATCCCTCACTCTTTCACATTCTTTCCCTCTTACTCTCTCTTTCGATGGCCATGCATTGTAATTTGAGAAATCTTTCAAATTTTATTCTGAAAAACGCTCCATGTTCCACATCAATTTATTATTCTGAAATGTGAGATGCAAAATTAGTAATGAGTAAGTCTGTGTGAGCACCACACATCTGTTCTCTCTCCGCCCATGTTTTTCCAGGCGTCTTTTAATAATAATCTATTAGATTTATTTTTTGGTGTCTTAAAAGTACATAGGTCGTCTCAAAGCAACTTTACATAGTCTTACATTACCACATACACACACCATCGGCAAAAAAAAAAAAAACAGTGTCCACTTCATCCAAGCATCACCACCACACACACACACATGGCAAGATTAGCCTGAAACGCGTGTTTTTTTGGATTGTGGGAGAAACCGGAACGCCGTGAGGAAATCCACGCAAGCACAGGGTGAACATGCAAACTACACTCAGAAAGGCCCCGATCGGCCTCCAACTCACACCTCGAGTGTCAAACAGAACAGCTGTGAGGCGGCCAAGCTGATTACAAACTGATTTGTGTGTTTAGACACTGATTCCATCTCTCTTGTCAGGACCAGAATGAAGACGTGTCTGCTGAAGTGAAAATGCTGTTTGAGGAATACAATAAAATGGTATCCTTTCATGCCAGTCCGCCGTAAACCCTCCGGAAACGGTGAAAGCTAGATTGTCTTTAACTGATCTACAGATGCTGCTCTTATCCAAACAGTTCACACAGTGGGATGAATCTCTCCGGAAGCTGGAAGGCTCCACCAAGTAAATGCTGATAAAAAGATGCTCGAATCGTTTCATTTGGACTTGGTGTCTTTCATGTTGCTAATGCAAATGTCGATTTTGTTTTTAATGAGGTGACATCTATGGTTTCTGTAATTCCCTTCACAAGACTCATGTCATCGTGATAGATTTGAGATTGCAAAATGTTGTTTTTGTTGCTTTTTCATTTTATTTATTTTGCATGCAGATTTGTTTTTCTGTTATATCACTTTCTGTAAAGACATCACCATTTCTTAACGGCAAAAATAAACCAAAATACTGGCTGAAATGCATGTTTGCGCAAGTGCAGTTTGTGAAACTATTGTTATAATTGTGAAAAATGTATTTTTAGTTAAGATCTTTTTCTCCCTAAAATAAACGCATCAATATATAATTCGGGTTAATTTTGCTTACACATTCTATTACTCTTAAATAGCCGTTTCTTAAAAACAACGATATTATTATAATTTTTTTTTTTGCATATTAAACGTGATTAAGGACTTTTATGACAACGTTTTAATGCAGCTAGTCATTTTTAAAGCGCGCATAATATCTGGTGCGGTATTTATACACGATTTACGGCTGCGCTTGCGAACGGACGCGTGACGTAAGCGCGTAACATTTGACAGTTTGCTGACGTGTTTCAACGACACAGGAAGTAGATGGCCGCCGCTTAACCGAGGCCAGAGATCCGGCGACTGGAGACAGTGTTATGTTCGCTGCCCGCTCGGCTTGTCGGAGAAAGAGACCCGGGATTCTTCGCAGACACATGTGAGGGCTTGTTTCGTTCTTGTCGCGTCAAATCCCGTCGCGCATGTCCGTTCCCTGAGATGAAAATTACGCCACCCTCTCTCGGTAGTTGTGATCGGCACTAATCTTTCCTTTTCGACATAAGTTGATTTGTCGTGGCTCTCGCAAATACTTTTAAACTGCTGAAAGAGTGTGAGTCCACCAATCGCCACAATTCCGCTGCTTTTTCAAGTTATACGAAAAAAACCCCTTCTTCAACACGCACTCATGAACGCGTGAGAATACTTTCGGTGTTAGACAGGGTTTCTACAGGTGCTTGAAATCCTTGAAAATGCTTGAATTTCAATAATGTGTTTTCAAGGCATTGAAAATGCTTGAGTTTTAAATTAAGTGCTTAAAAATCTACAGTGGAATCCGGATAAGTGCACGTCCTCAGGACCGAACCCGAACTAACGGTTCTCCCGCTCTGTGTCTGGTTTCACAACACTTTGTCCCAAAATGGTCATTTTGATTGTGTTTAGGCATAGTTGTAAACATGTATTTCACCACAACTGTGTGGTGCTGGAAAAACCTGAACATGGACCTTGAAAGTGCTTGAATTTTATCTTTCAGAAAGTGTAGGAACCCTGGTTAGACCTCGGTGGGATTAGAAATCAAGTTCTTACTAAAAAACTGGATGAGATTCCATCCCAAGCATTGCGAGCGCCGTGGTGCTTTCACAACCACACCAGCAGCAGCGCTACAGGTGGAGGCAGGATAAATGACTGGATCTGAGGAGGGTCTGATGACCAAGGACTGGACGCGACTAGAGGGGCATAAAGAAACCCACCCGACAAGAACGGTGCCAATCGACAGATGGGATAACAGGAGAGAACTTCGGGCGGGTGGGAAATAAACTCACGTGTTACGTCTACGTGTCAGTGAAACCGTAGGCATACTTTAACCATACAGACCTGGCATTGATTGGTTTATAGGGACAAAAGAAAAAGAGAGGAGGCAATTCCACAACAACGTAAGTGAAAAATATGAAGAATTTGTCATAAGAAAGTTTGTTTGTTTATGATATAACCACTAAGGGAAATTGTGCATGTACAGTGAAGTCAATAAGTATTTGATCACCCTGTGATTTTGTAAGTTCTCCTACATAGAAATCATCGAGGAGTGTAGAATTTTCAGCATAGGTGTATTTCCACTGTAAGAGACAGAATCTAAAAATAAAAAATTGTATGATTTTTTAACAATTTATTTGTGAGTTACTATGTCAAATAAGTATTTTATAAGTGATTCTGTCTCTTACAGTGGAAATGCACCTATGCTAAAAATTCTAGACCCCTCCGTGATTTCTAAGTAGGAGAACAAAATCACAGGGTGATCAAATACTTATTGACCTCACTGTATGTGACACGTGTAGAAATTGTGAGATTTATTAATCCACGGTTGGATCAAAATACCTGTAGCACTGGACTTGTGCCTAGACTAGGGAAAGAGATGGCGATCTAGAAGAGAACAATAGATGAATTTGGAGTTTACGGTAGATATGATGGCAGTACAGGAAACCGAACCAAACCAGGAATTGTTTTGATTAGTTCATGCGCACAGATCGAGGGTCATCTTTGTGTGACACGTGGCGAAAATAAGCGGAGAAGACAAGGCAGAAAGACTAGCAATTGTCTACAAAAGAAGGCATTGATGAAGAAAGCGAGTGAGTTTATTAAGTAAGGCGTAGACCCTGTTCAAAACGAGCAAGATGGAGGTGAAATGCAAAATCTGAGAGGAGATTATCAAAAATTGAGATGAGATGAGATGAGACAAAGTGCAGAAATACACTTCTATAGAATCCAAAAAAGAAAGAGAAAGGAAAAATTGGGAGAGGGTTAAAAAAAAAAAGAGAGAGACGACGACGTGTTCATGAGACTGATAATTAAACAATAGAATTCTCCTCCTAAGAGAAACTCAAGGATGGAAATGAAAGCACACAAGATAATTAGTGGGACACGTCACATCTTAGGTTTAACAGCAGTTGGTCCTTCAGAACCTGTCCAAATTGATCAATTTATTCATCAGCCAATCGGATCATTATTTATAGAGATGATGTATCTTTTTTGAGTTGTGATCAAGACCATGGGAGGCAGAACATTTAAAAAAAATAATGCAGGAACATTGCTGTAATTTCAAACTCTTGATGATGTTTTTCATGACTGGAACCCAGTGCATGATGGGTAAACGTCGAGCGCCAGAGCTGTATCGCGCCCCATTTCCGCTTTACGCCGTCGCTATGGATCCACAGACGGGCCTGATCATCACAGCGGGAGGAGGCGGCGCATCCAAGACTGGGATCAAGAATGCGCTGGTAATGACACACATACACACACACACACACACACACTCTCTTTCTCTCTCTCTCTGTTCTCAGTAAAACTGACAATAAATTCATTATTTCTTTACATTGTTTTTTTTTTCAAGCTAACACCAGGTTTACTAGAAGATACACATGATGATGCAATCACATTTCTGTCTTTGTTGCTAATAGGGATACACCGATACCATTTTTTTGGAAAACAAGTACGAGTTACTTAATAAAAACATGATTTAAATTTACAGGTAACAGCTTGAGTCATATAATTAAATAAAACAATTTTGGAATAAAGAACATTTATTTAAAATTAAAAGCATGTGTATGCAACACATTACAGAATAAATATAAATTATAAAATATATCAGCCCTCACAGATAAATTCAACTTTCTCAAATTTTTATGCAGATTTGTATGTGTGACGGGAAATCTCCCGGATTGGATGGAATTCCTCCAGAGTTTTATAATGCGTTTTGGGATGCTCTGGGCCCTCTACTTTTTGAGATAATTCAGGCTGCAGTAGATAGAGGTTATTTCTCCTGGGATGTTAATATTGCTGTTATTTCACTTTTGTTAAAGTAGGACAAGGACAGTAATGATTGTGCAAATTATAGAGCTTTGTCTCTACTTAATGCAGACCTCAAAATGTATGCAAAAACACTTGCGCAAAGGCATCAGCCTTTTATGACTAAGCTTGTTAACTGCGATCAGATTAGAACTAGGTTAGCATCTGACAATGTTAGGAGATTACTTCACATCATACACAACACTTCCGTCTTATCTTCTCTTGCTGCTGTCCTTTCTCTCGATGCTATGAGCAACTGGTGCAATTAACATCTGTGGAACTAACTACCATATCTCGTTGTTTGTTCAAACTCGTTGTTTGATATCCTCCTTCATCTAACCAATTCATCAACATTTTATCAATCTTTGACAACTTTAGTGAGATCTCTGGATACAAAATAAAGTGGTCTAAATCTGCACTTCTTCCACTTGACGAGGCCATGAGGATCATCACGCCACCTGCGGGCATCCCAGTAATCAAGCAGTTTAAATATCTAGGTATTATGATTGGCGCATCATTGCAGTATATTATTAAAAGTAATTATGAAAACATACTTTCCCAGATTTCATGTATTTTAGAAAACTGGACCTCACTTCTAAACTCTCTCAGATTGCGTGTCTCTATTATTAAGATGAATGTTCTTCCGCGAGTTAATTTTGAGAGTTTGATGCTTCCTCTCCCTCCCCCTGCTCGTTTTTGGGACAGATTACAGAGCATAATCTCTAAATTTGTTTGGAACTGCAAGCGACCACGTCTCAAACTCTCCACAGTGCAGCGGGATAGACATGCTGGTGGTCTTTCACTGCCCAACTTCAAGCTTTATCACTGGTCTCTCACACTCCGTCCATTACGCTGCTGGTTTGGTGATAAAATAGATGTTTTGTGGTGCTCTCTTATGGAAAATTTAGTTCTTCTAAATTAGATGAAGTTTTATTTTCCAATGTGCCTTCCAATAGGTCCTTTTAATATCACACACAATATCTGTATGGAGAGCATCAGAAAAAGTGTGCAACATTTGCTCTAATTGGAACTCCCACTCTCCCATCTTTAACAACTTCAATTTACTAATTGGCAAGCACCCGATCAAGTTTGATCAGTGTCGACAGTGGTATGACAAAGGAACACATTCCTTGGGTGATATAATGGGTGATAAGGGTCTTTTTTTCATTCGAATAACTTTCTATTCGGTTTAATCTGCAAAAGTCCCGCTGTTTTTTCTACCTCCAGCTGAGGGCATCTATGAAGGCTTATGTGGTTTCCTGGTTGGCTCCCCTTGAAGTGCATCTGTTGCTGAAATGATTTTGTGAGACTCGGGGAACAAGAGGGTTTGTGTCCAAATTATATGGTCAGTTGTTAGAAAAAACATATTTTCTTTTGACAGTAGAATCTTTTTGGAGAGTGGACATTCTAGACCTTTCTCATGAATTTGATTGGGATAAAGTTTGGGCTATGACATTGCAGGCCTCCAGGAACCCAGATCATCAACAAATCCATTTGAACTTCATTCACCAAACTTATATGACTCCACGTAAAATTCATAGTATGAAACTTAAACCTGACCCGAAATGTACGCTGTGTGACTCGGGGGATATTGGCACTTTTTTCCACATGGTTTGGGGTTCATTTTTGGAATATGGTCAAAGAAGACTTGTCAAACATACTAAGTGTCCCTGTTCTCTTGTCCCCTTCTGTTTTTCTTTTAAATGATGTCTCGCAGATGCAACTTAATAAAATACAGAAAAGAATTTTTTTGGCTAGTCTGACGGCAGTTAAGAAAATTGTCGCTACAAGGTGGAAGCCTCCACACTCTCTTAACAAACATTGCTGGATCTTCACCTTTATAGACATAGTGTATCTTGAGCAGTCTACTGCACGCATCCATGGGGCAAGAGAAGACACCATTAAACTCTGGACTCAAACACTGGAGAAACTTAGGGATTTGCTGTATTGAAATGGGAAGATTTTATTTTACTTTTTGGTTTCAGGCTTTTGGTTTGTTTGGTTGTTTTCCCTCATTTGGTTGTTTGTTTGGAGTTTTTACCTGTTTGGGTTGTTTGTTGTATATCATAGATCTATCAGTAGTCCCACAAATATTATCATTATCAGTGATCATTATTAGCTGTGTTTGTTGTTGTCATTTTTTTGTCCTTCTGCGCGGTGGGCTATTATTACTCATTAAGTTAATTCCAGTTATTGTTCTCGAAATGTATTTTTGCCCTTTTATTTGCATACTTTTGATTAATATACTACTTATTTACTCTTTTACTTATAATTTTTTTGGCCTGTCACAACAAAAGTCATTATACTTTCAGACCAGCAGGTGCTTGTCCTTTGTTTAATACTAACTGCAACATGCTGGTTGTATGTCTATTTTGTGTTTTCATGTATCTTTGTCAAAATTTTTAAATTTCAATAAAAATTTGATAACAAAAAAAAATTATAAAATATATTTTACACTTTGTTGTAAACTCTTTGAGCAGCACAAAGGGCCTCAATAATAAATCTTTGCTATTTAGTAGGGGTGTGACGAAAGGAGACACTGGGTTCACGAGAACAACATTTAGATTTTTTCTTTTAAATAAAAAATCAGTGATAAAATATATGGAGAGCAATAGNCACACTGTTTAAAAATGAAAACAAGTCTTCCAGTATCCTGTTTTATTGCAAAGAATGGTAGAATAATTTTGCTTCATGTTCAACTTAACATCAATGGACGTCATAAATTCTCTGTTAATTTTAGCTCTTAAAACTCCAAGTCTTCAAACATTCTAACATAACAATTATTCTAAACATACAGCCACCTTGTTGAAGAACTCAAGAAGAACAAAAAAAAGCTGCACCTTCACTATTTGTGCGCTTTGAGACTTGAGACTTGAGTTAAGACTGTGAAAAGCGCCTTACAAATGCTCAACTTGAGCATGAAGAGAAAATGAACTTCTCTAAGTTCAATGAGACAACTTGAACTTGAACAGTGTGACCTTCATGTTGCTGGTGAGAACCACATCATCTGAATGAGTTTTGTCTTGTTTTCTCTCTTATTGCACTACTGCAGCCAGAGTGAATCGTTTCAATAGTAATCTAATACTGGAGTATTAGTTTCTTCACTTTAGATTAAACTCTCATGTGCAGCTAATGACAGTTAGGAATAATCGGTTTTATTTACAAACATATTTTATTACAGTTTAACTCGTTCGCTATATCATCACAAATGATCGAGTGGGACCTGTCGGGGTGGCGGGGATCCTCTCGGAGCAAGGCATCAAGTCCGTGCAGTTGAGTGCAAGTCAACTCGAGCGGCTAACTGCACGAAAATCAAATTTTTGCGAGATGCAATTCCAATCTCAAGAAGCAACTACAGGGAATCCGCGGGTCCTTAAAAAGTCTTGTGGTCCCTAGTGGCCATATTGCCGTCACCTCACTTTCCTTTCCTTAAATTTAATTATATAAAAATAAGGCCTTAAAAAGTCTTAATTTCACATTTCAAAGGTCTTAAAAATGAAATGTAACCGACTTTGTAAAGAGGACTTTATTTCTTGGTTTTAAATACATTTGAAATCTTATCGTTTGTCACGTAGAACAAAATACTGTAGACGGAACCAAGTTCAACCAACCGTGTTTGCGGGGAGCTTACAGGTCTCTGCATGAACCGCTAGAGCTTTAGGGTACGGGATCATTTTAGTGCCAAAAAGATTCGCGAGCGAGTGCAACGCAATTTGAGCGCGCACGTATCAACACGCGCGCACGCTCAGTTCTCGTCTGCTCAAATTAAAATCGGCTAAACTGAGATCGGAATGAACTTTTATTCCTTCGCGGCGACTAGTCATAAAACAGTTCTGACTCTACTTCGACTAGATACACTCTCATTGAAAAATATTTGTAGATATCTCTAAATGAGTTTCTCCTAGTCACAATTGAATTGAAGATATCTCAAATGACTTTAGAGATAACTACAATTACATATAGTGATATCAAATCACTTTATAATCACATACCCCAGCGTGTGAGCTGTGGCAGCGTTGCTGGTGCTTATAATAGCGTAAATGTACGCATACTCTTTTTAATCTTCAAATATATTGTTACTAGTGTTAATACATTTGTAATATTAGTAAAATATTTAAAGATATATCCAAATATGACTAGTCATATTGGAGTTGAAGATATCTCCAAATGCATTTAATTATATATATCTTACATTTAAGATATCTAAAGCACATTTTTTTAAGTCAAATACAATTTTAAGATATCTTTAAATTGATTTATAACTTTAGTCTATTTATATTTAGAGATATCTTCAAACTACATAGTTGTATCTGTAAATGCTGTCTATTATCTCCAACTTTGGATAGATATCTGCAAATGTGGTTCTGACTAATCAGACCTCGATTACAGATTAAATACTATTAAAAATTATCATTTAATTTAAATGCGCCTTGTCATGGTGGGCGGAACAATGGCGGGAGTCTGCTCCACAATTGGTTCGCTTTGACTAATCAGAGGAAGTATTTTCACAGTTTAACTGTCTCAAAGCGCACGTGTGAATATGTAAGGGAAGTGTTGCTTTTTATTCATTTGATTGTCTGGATTGTTGGTGTTAAGTAAATGAATGCGGTTATGACAAGACAAAGACCAGTGAGCAAGCACATATGCGACAGTGGGCAGGTAAAAAAACCTTTTTAACGAGGAAAAACCCTGGGGAGAACCCGGCTCACTGGTGCAGGTCTCCTCTGGCATTCTACCACTTCAAGATCAATGCGTTGGTTGTTCCGCGCCAATTTTAATGATGATTCCGGAAAAGTGTTTCCCTCCCCAGTGGGGAGGAGGAGGCTCCACTTCTCCACACCAACAGTGTCATTAGGTCCACAGGGTCCAGGAGGCATCATAGAGAAGATGATCCCGAAGCTCCTAGGAAATTCTGGTCGTACGACAGTTGGTGCTCAGGAGAGGAGGGGAGAGGAAAAATAAAAAAAAAAGCAATTAGAATAACTTGATTAAGTGGGCGGTGACTGTGTATGTCTGTGGAAATTAATTGCTGTATTTTGTATGGATTCTTTACTATGTGAATTTGCTTGCAGCACTTCCTGAGTCTGGAGCTGATTGACGGTGTGCACAGCGCCACCTTGCTACACAGTCACGACACCTGCACACACGCCACCATGAACCTGGCTCTTGGGGGCGACGTGATTGCGGCAGGGCAAGACGCAGACTGCAGACTTGTGAAGTTCAGTCGACACCAGGCCAAACACAAGCAGATACCTGCTGGTAAAAATGCCCACAGTCTTACAGTTTTAGTGTAACTTCTGATTACGTTTATTCAGTTTCAAGTGATATTCTCTCCCCAGACGGATGTTGAATATCTTGAACACAAAAACTATTTATTTTTAGCATAGGTATGAATAAGAACTAACCAGAATAACATTCCGGAATAAATAAGTTTGAAATATGAACACTTTGCCAAAATTGAATGAAAAATTAACAACAGCATTAAGTGTTACAAATTAAAAGAATAATAATTAATATACTGGCGACTCGCTGCATTTTGTGATCTGTAGTCTGTGAGTGGCCCTTGAGTTTGACACATGACTGTTCCTGTAAAGAGTTAACCTGTAATCTGGATGTACTCGTGTTATAATGTTTCTCCAACAACAAATTAGTTTCCCAAGCCAACTATATTCTTCACAAACTTAATTTCTTGTAATATTACACTTGATGTGCAGAATGGAAATACTGTATTTTAAGAAAATAAAAGCACCACTTTTTTTCCATTTTCTATTTAAAATTATATTCTCTGGATTTTGTGCAATGACACCTCATCATCTACAGAGGCCAGCGATCAGAGTCTTGCTCGGAAAAGAGGTGCGAAGATCCCGAGTGCGGATGGAAAAGATACATCCCAGACAAAAGAGGAGTGTCCTGAGATCTTGGTGGAGGATGTTGGCGTGGTCCAGGCAGATCTCTGCCCTCAGGACCCCTGTGTAAAGTGTGTCCGCTTTAGTAGGGACCTCACGCTCCTGCTGAGTGGCGGTTCAGACGGTCACCTTCGCGTGTGGGAGGTGAGATCCCCCCACCGTCTTCTCAGTAATCACAGCATCATCTGATCACACTGCGTCTTTCAGTTTCCGTCTTTGAAGGAGAAGTGGAACTTCGGGGCACACAAGGATGAACTGGAGGACGTTGACATTAGTCCCGATAAAAAGGTGTGGGGTATCCCGCCGTCCGACCGCTTTCGACTCCTGATCGATTGGGAGTGTGAACACTTTTGCTTGTTTTTCTCCGCAGCACTTTGTGACGGTGGGCCGCGATTTTGAGTGCAGCGTGTGGAGTGGAGATCAGCTGGCTGTCGGCCTGTGCTGGCACGAGAACCTGCCCCAGATCAGCGAGAAGACATACCGCTACAAATCCTGCAGGCACGTTTAGCAAAGGCCTCCAGACTGAGGGTCCGGAACCAAAGAAATCTAATTTTTTTCAAAAAAATTTAATGAGCCATACAGCGTTTTTAATTTTAAGTTTTGCTTTATTGCTGTAAAGTAAACTCAAGTGTGCTAAGAACAAGTGATTCAGTAAACAGAATTACAAACTGTGCTGAACTAGCAGATGAATTACGCTTTGACAGAAGTGAACCAGATTATTAAATAATCTAAATGTATTGTTGTAGTCTTTTTTTAGCTCTAGTTTTTACATCATTTTAATTTATTGAATTATATGTGAATTAAATTGGTGAATTAAGTATTTCATAATTTGTTTTAGTAAAACTGTTGAAAATGTGCGTTCCATATATGTAAAACAACGTTGCGTTGTGTCTCATATGTTAATCTTTTAATTTTGATTTCTTGCATTACACACATAAACTGCATTTAGTCATTTTAATTTTAGAATTGCCTAATTCAAATAATTAATAGCACAAGTTGGTACATTTTGAGCAAGTTTATTACATACTGCTACTTTTTCCAAGTATGATGATTATGATGATAATGTCATGATTGCCATGATACTTTGGTTCTAAATGTTTGATAGTAAATAATTAAAATTAATAACAAAAGTTATATTCTTCCACTCTGCCAGTTTAGTTGCTGTTGGTTTTTGTTCATTCAAATTTTTTTCAAAAAGTTTAATTTTAAGGCCTAAAGTCGAGGTCTGAGTTACATTGAGACAAACTGTAACTCAAAAAACAAAAATGGATATGTGAAACAAAATGTTGTTGTTCATAATGTAATACTTTTCCTAACATTAAGCGATTGAACGACTTTTGTCTTAAAAACTTTACTTAGTTTTTTTTTTTTTTAAACCAGGTTTGCAAAGGTGGAGGACCAAAAAGATGCTTTAAGACTCTATACAGTCCAAATCCCACACAAGCGGGAGCGGAAGCCTCTGCCGTGCTACATCACCAAATGGGACGGACAAGCTTTCCTGCCACTGCTGACTAAAGCGTGTGGGACTGAGGTGGTCTCATGTCTTTCAGTGAGGTGGGCTGGACAGGACCATGCACTTGCTTCCGCTGTGGTGAGGCTGATATATTCACCTGTTTTATGCTGTTTCTCAGTGACTCTGGAACGTTTCTTGGCCTTGGGACCGTGACTGGATCCGTTTCCATTTATATCTCATTTTCTCTTCAGGTAAGCTTAGAATGTAGATGATGTCATCAAAACTATATGAAAAATGTCATGATATTACAATGTTACGGTAATAAAAGCAGTCATTCTGTAATTTAAATTAGTAAGACTTTTTTGCTGTCTGAAAATGTTGCTTTTTCTGAAATTTTTAGTGTACAAATTTACCACTAATCAACGTCATTTTATTGTGAGGCTCTAATCATCTTTTTCAACCTAGTCAGGCTCTTTTTGTAACTCTCCAAATCTTGCATTGTTCTGCATTAATAGACATTAGTAATGATAACAACTATAAAAGTTTAACTAATTAATCAGCATCATTATAATGTGCATTAGTGTGGATCGGTTAACAGTTTACACTTGGTTACGCTTTTTCTGATATGAATATAGCTTTTGTTACCATGGTGAGTAACTGTTTAACTCGGAATTATTTCAGGTAGTTCAAAACACTTACTAGTTGAAACATTTTTGTTGAATAAATTCAATAATTTATTAGTATTATATATGTTGCTTTGAGTTGCGTGGACTCACCACCTGCAGGAGGGGCCATAGGGGTCGGGTGAAGGAAGAGTTGGGTGGCAGCCGATGTCGGGGACCCTGGCGGTCCGACCCTCGGCTGCATAGGCTGGCTCTAGGGACGTGGAACGTCACCACTCTGGTTGGGAAGGAGCCTGAGTTGGTGCGCGAGGCAGAGCGTTTCCGACTAGATATAGTTGGACTCGCCTCGACGCACAGCTTGGGCTCTGGAACCAGCCTTCTTAACAGGGGCTGGACCCTGTTCTATTCTGGAGTTGATCCGGGTGAGAGGCGCCGGGCCGGCGTGGGCATACTTATTGCCCCCCAGCTCGGCTCCTGTGTGTTGGGGTTCGCCCCGGAGGACGAAAGGGTGGCTTCCCTCCGCCTTCGGGTGGGGGGTCGGTTCCTCACTGTCATTTGTTGCTATGCACCAAATGGCAGTGCGGATTATCCTCCCTTTTTGGGGTCTCTGGGGAGAGTAGTGGAGAGGGCTCCCCCCGGAGACTCCATAGTCCTCCTGGGAGACTTCAACGCTCACGTGGGCAACGACAGTCAGACCTGGAGTGGGGTGATTGGGAGGAACGGCCCCCCCGATCAGAACCCGAGCGGTGTTCTGTTGCTTGACTTCTGTGCTTATCACGGATTGTCAGTAACGAACACCATGTTCAAACATAAGAGTGTCCACATGCACACGTGGCACCAGGACACTCTAGGCAGAAGTTCGATGATCGACTTTATAATCGTTTCATCGAACTTGCGGCCGCATGTTTTGGACACTCGGGTGAAGAGAGGGGCGGAGCTGTCAACTGATCACCACCTGGTAGTGGGTTGGCTCAGATGGTGGGGGAAGAAGCCGGTCAAACCTGGCAGGCCCAAACGATCTGTGAGGGTCTGCTGGGAACGTCTGGTAGATCCCTCCATCAGAGAGAGCTTCAACTCACACCTCCGGCAGGGCTTCTCTCAGGTTCCGGAGGAGGTGGGGGACATTGAGTCAGAATGGACTCTGTTCCGCACCTCCATTGTCGAAGCTGCAGGCCGGAGCTGTGGTCGCAAGGTCATCGGTGCCTGTCGGGGCGGCAATCCCCGAACCCGCTGGTGGACACCAGTGGTGAGGGATGCCGTCAAGCTGAAGAAGGAGTCTTACCGGGCCTTTTTGGCCTGTGGGACTCCTGAGGCAGCTGACAGGTATCGGTGGGCGAAGCGAAACGCATCTTTGGTGGTCGCTGAGGCAAAGGCCCGGGTTTGGGAGGAGTTCGGCGAGACCATGGAGAACGACTTTCAGACGGCTTCAAAGAAATTCTGGTCCACCATCCGGCGACTGAGGAGGGGGAAGCAGTGTGCCATCAACACCGTTTACGGTAGAGATGGGGGGCTGCTGACCTCAACTCAGGACGTTGTGGATCGGTGGGGGGAATACTTTGAAGACCTCCTCAATCCCACCAACACGTCTTCCGAGGAGGAAGCAGAGCCTCTGGAATCGGGGATGGGTGCTCCTATCTCTGTGGCCGAGGTTGCCGAGGTAGTTAAAAAGCTCCGCGGCGGCCGGGCCCCAGGGGTAGATGAGATCCGCCCAGATCTCCTTAAGGCTCTGGATGGTGTGGGGCTGTCCTGGTTGACACGCCTTTACACCATCGCGTGGTCATCGGGGACAGTGCCTCTGGAGTGGCAGACTGGGGTGGTGGTTCCTCTTTATAAGAAGGGGGACCGGAGGGTGTGTTCCAACTACAGGGGGATCACACTCCTCAGCCTCCCTGGGAAAGTCTATTCAGGGGTACTGGAGAGGAGAGTTCGTCTGATTGTCGAGTCTCGGATTGAGGAGGAGCAATGTGGTTTTCGTCCCGGACGTGGAACTACGGACCAGCTCTATACCCTTTTCAGGATCCTGGAGGGATCGTGGGAGTTTGCCCAACCAGTCTACATGTGTTTTGTGGACTTGGAGAAGGCATTCGACCGTGTCCCTCGGGGACTCCTGTGGGGGGTGCTCCGGGAATATGGAGTACCGGAGCCCTTGTTACGGGCTGTCCGGTCTCTGTATGACCGGTGTCAGAGTTTGGTTCGTATTGCCGGTAGCAAGTCATTTCCATTTCCAGTGAGAGTTGGGCTCCGCCAAGGCTGCCCTTTGTCACCGATTCTGTTCATAACTTTTATGGACAGAATTTCTAGGCGCAGTCGAGGCGGAGGAGGGATCCGGTTCGGTGACCTCGGGATCGAGTCTCTGCTTTTTGCAGATGATGTGGTCCTGTTGGCTTCGTCGGGACGCGATCTCCAGCTCTCACTGGATCGATTTGCTGCCGAGTGTGAAGCGGCCGGGATGGGAATCAGCACCTCCAAGTCCGAGACCATGGTTCTCGACCGGAAAAGGGTGGAGTGCCCCCTGCAGGTCAGAGACGGGGTCCTTCCCCAAGTGGAGGAGTTTAAGTATCTCGGGGTTTTGTTCACGAGTGGGGGGAGGATGGAGCGGGAGATCGACAGACGGATCGGTGCTGCGTCCGCTATAATTAGGACGCTGCATCGGTCCGTCATGGTGAAGAGAGAGCTGAGCCAAAAAGCAAAGCTCTCGATTTACCAGTCGATCTACGTTCCTACCCTCACCTATGGCCACCAATTGTGGGTGGTGACCGAAAGAACGAGATCCCGGATACAAGCGGCGGAAATGAGCTTCCTCCGCAGGGTGGCTGGGCTCTCCCTCAGAGATAGGGTGAGGAGCTCGGCCATTCGGGAGGAGCTCGGAGTAGAGCCGCTGCTCCTCCGGGTCGAGAGGGGCCAGATGGGGTGGTTCGGGCATCTGGTAAGGATGCCCCCCGGACGCCTTGCTGCTGAGGTGTTCCGGGCATGTCCCACCGGGAGAAGACCCAGGGGCAGACCCAGGACGCGCTGGAGAGACTATGTCTCCCGGCTGGCCAGGGAACGCCTCGGAATTCTTCCAGAAGAGCTAGAGGACGTAGCTGGGGCAAGGGAAGTCTGGGCCTCCTTACTGAGGCTGTTGCCCCCGCGACCCGGCCCCGGATAAGCGGCAGAAGACGGACGGACGGACTTTGAGTTGCGTGTGTGTGTGTGTGCGTGCCATATTAAAAGTTAAAAGTACCATATTAGTACCATATATTACCACATTATCTCCCACAAGGGATTTTCAGTGCCTTAAATTTGAAAACCTTTTTTAAAAAAAACCCCTAACACTTAATTTTAAATTAAGTGCTTGAAAATGCTTGAAAAATATAATTTTACTTATTTCACAACAAACAAAAACATATGTACCTCAACTAACGAAATTAATCTGTGCCAACAGCAGTTTCGTAAGGCAAAAATAAAAATAAAAAATTGGGACCCACTTAACGTAAATACCCTAATAAGTTCCAATAAAGTGCCCATAAATTCAGACAGATTTATTTAAATTTATGATAAAATGTTAAAAAAAAAAAGTTAAGTACACTCGTGGCTAAAAGTTTTGAGAATGACACAAATATTAGTTTTCACAAAGTTTGCTGCCAAACTGCTTTTAGATCTTTGTTTCATTTGTTTCTGTGATGTACGAAAATATAATTACAAGCATTTATATATATGTTTCAAAGGCTTTTATTGACAATTACATGACATTTACGCAAAGAGTCAGTATTTGCAGTGTTGGCCCTTCTTTTTTTGGACTTATGCAATTCGACTGGGCATGCTCTCAATCAACTTCTGGGCCAAATCCTGACTGATAGCAACCCATTCTTTCATAATCACTTCTTGGAGTTTGTCAGAATCTGTGGGTCTTTGTTTGTCCATCCGCCTCTTGAGGATTGAGTTCTCAATGGGATTAAGATCTGAGGAGTTACCAGGCCATGGATCCAAAATTTTAATGTTTTGGTCCTCGAGCCACTTAGATATGACTTTTGCCTTGAGATGGTGCTCCATCATGCTGGAAAATACATTGTTCTTCACCAAACTGTTTCTGGGTTGTTGAAAGAAGTTGCTATTGGAGGGTGTTTTGGTACCATTCTTTTATTCATGGCTGTGTTTTTGGGCAAAATTGTGAATGAGCCCACTCCCTTGGATGAGAAGCAACCCCACACATGAATGGTCTCAGGATGCTTTACTGTTGGCATGACACAGGACTGATGGTAGCGCTCACCTTTTTGTCTCCGGACAAGCCTTTTCCCAGATGCCCCAAACAATCGGAAAGGGGCTTCATCGGAGAACATGACTTTGCCCCAGTCCTCAGCAGTCCATTCGCCATACTTTTTGTACTAGATCAATCTTTCCCTGATGTTTTTTTTTTTGAGAGAAGAGGTTATGACAAATCTTCTTTGCTGCCCTTCTTGACACCAAGCCATCTTCCAAAAGTCTTCACCTCACTGTGCGTGCAAATGCGCTCACACCTGCCTGCTGCCATTCCTGAGCAAGCTCTGCACTGGTGGCACTCCAATCCCGCAGCTGACTCCTCTTTAGGAGACGATCCTGGCACTTGCTGGACTTTCTTGGATGCACTGAAGCCTTCTTAATCCTGAAAAAAACTGAGGTTCTATTCTTGTTAAGTTAATTTTAATGGCAAAGAAGGACTATGCAATTCGTCTGATCACTCTTCAAAACATTCTTGAGTATATGCAAATTACTATTATGAAAATTTAAGCAGCAAATTTTCCAATTCCCAATATTTGTGTCATTCTCAAAACTTTTGGCCACGACTGTACACACTAAAATTAGTACAGTGGTACTAAAGTAAATAATAAGTTAATAATTAAAATCTGTTTATTTTCCACCTTCGTTCCCTCTTATTACAGTTAAGGAAAAAAATGAAATTTTGACTAAAAACTGTTAAACAATATGATAATAGTAATATGAGTACCGTATTTTCCGGACTATAAGCCGCTACTTTTTTCATATGTTTTGAACCATGCTGCTTATAGAAAGATGCGGCTATTCTGCGGATTTTTTTCCACCGCTAGGGCTGCTCTAAGCAGATATAATTTTTATAAGCAAAGTTGCACCTCCGTGAACTTGGCCTCCCACCCAACGCCAAAAAATGCGAAAATAGTCGCATTCGTTTGTGCTTCGTTTGTGCTCGTTTGTGCTGCAAAAAGTTTCGTTTGTGCTTTTATAATTTTTCAGATATTAAACAATAAATATAGCTTAATATCTCGAAAACCAAAGAAGCTCAAACAAAAATCTTTGCAGCACAAACGAGCACAAACGAAGGAGACTGTTTCCGTTCATTTTGGAGCTATCTGGGGGGCTGAGTGACCTTAGATGACCTAAAAAATATTGTTTAATATCTGAATTTTATAATTTATGCATACCTAATTAAAACTATTCGCGAAGCCGTAATTACGCGAACATATATAATAAAGAAAAAAAATCTAATCCAAAAACATACATATCTGTGGCTTGCAAAACTCTCCAGGTTTCAACTGAAACCCTTGTTCCCTGTCAGGTAATGTTGTCCCCATTAGTGGCCAGTGAACAACTGGAAAGGAAACTTTTTTTTTTTAATAGAGTGGATGCGGCTTATATACAGGGGCGCTGCTTATAGTCCAGAAAATACAGTATTTGTAGGGCGCTTTTCACAGTTTTAACTGTCTCAAAGCGCACAAAGAATGTCAAACAATAAAGTGAACGAATAATTTTGAGTCGTTTGTGCATTTCGTTCTTTTGTTTCATATTGACTGTACATAAACTAATAGTGACAGTCGGCTAGACAGACAGCGACACTTGTCCAATTTCTGTCCAAAAGCACAACTTGGTTTTTGTTTGTTTTTGCATAATGTATCTTTAACCTAATTAACCTAGGTAATGTAAAAAAAAAATTGCAACACTTCATTTTGGTTGGCATACCTTTAAATATATATTTTAAATATATACATACATTAACATGGACTGTGAAAGTGCTTGAATTTTACTTTTCAGAAACAGTAGGAACCCTGTATTTGTAAAGCTAGAGCAATCTTTCACTTTGACTCTTCTGATCATTACATTGCATTTTTTTGTCTTTGTAGAAACTCTACTACATCCAGGAGTCTCATGGCATCGTGGTTACAGACCTGACGTTCCTGCCGGATGCCCCCAACAGCAAAGCCTTAAAAGGGCATAACGAAGTTGTCATGTTGAGCGTAGCGGTAGACAGCCGCTGTCAGGTTCACGCCGTGTCAAA
Source organism: Paedocypris carbunculus (assembly GCA_028128575.1). Classification (NCBI taxonomy): domain Eukaryota; kingdom Metazoa; phylum Chordata; class Actinopteri; order Cypriniformes; genus Paedocypris; species Paedocypris carbunculus. The sequence goes on along the minus strand of SOMO01000016.1, from coordinate 591,146 downwards.
CCGAAGTACGTAAAACCCACTTCACTTGCACTCCAGTCCACTAACACTGTCTTATTTCGTCACATGTGAATTATTGGGTCTCGTTACAAACAGTGTAATTTAGTTGATTCATTAATGTCAACAACATTGATTTTTTTTTCTTTATTCTACCAAAATATTCGGCGTTTATGTTTAATAAGATCTATTTCGAGATCTTATTCTGATCCAGCAGTTCTGATCCAGACACTCTTGAGTTCTAGTTCTTCAGACAAACAGCCTTCTTTTTGCACTCTTAGTTTTTAGTCTGTAGTGAAATCTTCCTGTAAAGGCAATCAGACGATTTCTATCTTAAAATACATTCCAATGATGTGTTTATAATGTAGAATTGTTGTGTGATATTAAGTTTTTGGACTAAACGGACGTCAGCTTTTTACAATTATTTAGGAATTTTAGTGTGTCTAAAAACTTCAGAGTCAACTGAAAGAATAAAACGCAAACAGAATTGTTCAAGTTCAAGTTCATTTGTAAGGCGCTTTTCACAGTTTTAACTGTCTCAAAGCGGTCTGATAGATGTCATGTCCATCTGGTGGCACGGCACTCATCCAGGCAGTTGTACGGCACTCAGCGCTCAGGAGAGGAGTGAAACACTGAAAAAACATAGCAATTAGGAAAACATGAAGTACCATAATTAAAGATGTTGACCGTTTTAGGAGGTGCAGGTGTGATTCGGTTCCGAACACAAGACTAGGCAGCCTTTCTATACAATTATATTAACTTATTCTGCAAGTTATTATAACAGGTCAATATATGCTTCAATAAAAGGGACGCGTCTTCAGTCTAGAGTTAAATTCTGAGTCTCGAATTGTGCTATGCAGAGCATTCCATTTAGGTGCTATTTTAGAGATTGGCGGTATTATAAGCTGGCCAGAGTTTTGTGAGCGCAGCAGTCGTGTAGGCTCGTAGTGTGATGAGCTCACTGAGACATAGAGGAGGAAAACCGTTTGATGCTTTTATAAGTAAATCAAAGAATTTCAAACTCAATGCGATATTTATCATTGGACTAATATGGTTATACCTTTTTGTTCTGGTGAGTAATTGTGAGAATGAAGTGTTCAGAGAGTGTTTTTCGGACTGACCACTGTGTCCAGGATCGCTGCCGCTGTGGTTGGTGCTGTTCTTCTGTGGACTGATGGTGGTCGCCGTCATCCTGCTCCTGCAGACCTTCTTCCCCGGGTTCGTTTAGCGTCGGCACAATCATGACTGATCAAAGACCTGCACAGATGAAGTGAATGACCTGAGATGGCCAGTGCTCATCAATGTTCTGAAATTTGTCGCCTGGCCGCGAGCTAAGGATGGCGGCGGGAGGAGTGCAGAAACGTGTTGAAGGTTTCAGGATGAGGTTGATGAGATGCGTCGGGGTGTCATGGACGTGAATCTCCACCAGCACGTGTCGAATGCCTTTAACTGCAACTGAGGGAAAATCACAAACAGTACTGGATTGTTTTTTAAATATTTAAATAATTTCCAAAGCAATTATAAATCCTCTCAAACCGTTTTGCTGTGTCCAGTGATTAATACACGGTCTGTCGATTTAAGTGTTTTTACATGTGCATGTCAAATCACGGAAATCTTCGCAATTATACCTTATCTTTTAATGTGCGATGAGGGAAAATGTAAAGATACGGAAAATAAACATTTAAGTTATTTCTGTTTAGATCAAAATGAATACATTTCTGTAAATATGTGTATGTGTGTACTGTAAATATACAGTCCAATACAGCACCACAATGATCTGAGGTATGTGTGGGTGCGTGCGTGTGCGAATTGTTGCTGTATATGCCACAAAAGGAGGCAGAAACTTCAACACATACAGTGTATGTGCTACCAAGCTCATGCCAATTAAAAAAAATATTACAGCAGATGGCGCTGTTGATTAGCTTTTAGCGGAAAGCACTTTTTTTACACTATTGAAAACGGGAATATCAAAAGCCCATTATGACAAAAACAATATATAAAAGATGTACAAAATATATACATTATATATAATCGATACATTTCAAATCTATTACAAACCTTTATCAGGCTTTTGAGTTGCTGTAGTTTAGGTTCTTTACAAAATAGAGGGGGGAAATGGCTTACCTCCGCTAAATTTCTGATTCATGTATGTGAATTTTTGAAAATAAAATAAATCAGTTATGAAAAGCACTCTTCATTCAAAACGTGGCAAAACCAACCATGACGTCACCTGAGTGGGTTGAGGACAAGCTTTTACAAATGTTTAGCGTTTTTTTTTCCGGTGAGGAGGATAGCCAACACGCCATAGGTGCACATTCCCCCCATTGCTAAGTAGTAAGAGTTTTCAAATATAGCTGCTAGCAGCAATGCTGGGAATAAGGTGGGATGTATCAATAGTTTTTCCAGTTGTGGAAATCACTTTTCACTTTAATTCAGTGATTCTTTTCATGTTCGATGGAATATAGTTAATGAAACTCATTTTGGATTCTACATTTTGGTTTAAATCAAAATGGAAAGTAAGATATAAAATAAGATATAGAGAAGTGAAAGATCTCGCTTGTGTGACGCAGGGTTTAAGACTTACCAAGATCTAAAATACCTGAAAATACAGCACACGTTATTTGCGCTAGTTTAAGCTATAACACTAGCTCCTTTCAGACAATTTAACTTCTTAATTGTTTTACAGTGATTTTCTTTTCGAGAAAGATCAACGACTTTTACTTTGCCTTAAACGCTTCATTTGTATTCAAGTAAATTGTGCCTTTTGCAATGTCTAAAAATATTCAAATGCTTAGGCAAATGTCCCCGCTGCTGCGCAATGTGTGTGTTAGTGTTCAAACTAAACCACTAAATCCAATCCAATCCAATAAATTGGCGGTCGGCAGTGTAACTATCTGGGCTGGGAAGAGCTGTGGGTGATGAGAGACCTTTTCTAACAAGAGTGCGGTTTAACGTTTGGTAAGTATTGGACAAGCCCCTTGTCCTGCATGTGAACATTAAGAATTAAGGATAGAAAAATGGCAGATGAAAAAGGTTTCCCGGGGTCAATTTTGTGTAAAAAAAAACTCCTTAAAGGAAGAGCAGTCAAGTCTCTGTGAAACCTAATGTGAAACAGACAGTGGCTAGCCAGCCGTAGCGGCTTTTGCTTGTGTCAGCAGTAGCAAAGTTACTCGCACCTGACTTCCTCCCCCCGCAATTCAAAGTCAAATGCTGGAATTGCGACCCCATGAGTGATGTGTTCTCTTTAAAGCCATACTCGCTTTACAGGCTTGGCACAAAATAAACCCTAGTTTCAGATTCTACAACATCACCAGTCAAAGTCGTGGCAACAACTTTTTAATTTCCCAACAAAGGCAGGTTGTTCAAAACATACCTAGAATATATTCTTTATTAGGTTTTTCATACATCATACAGGTTTCACTGTGGCCAAAGATATCGTATTTAGACTATATTATAAAAACGAAGCGTCCTCTTTTCCCCGGACAAGTCCTATTTTTACCTCGTGTCCGGGGTGTCCGGATGGGTTTTATAAATTTATGAAAATGTCCGGGTTTCACGCTTCCTCAAAGGACCATTACACATTTGCCAACCGTGCTTTACATTATTTGAGAATTGAAAGAGATAGAGAATTGAAATGGCTGATGCTACTCCAGGTTAAGCCCCGCGTTTCTTAATGTTTTAGAGCTTGTTTGTTAGGTCGGTACACATAAATAATAATTTATTACCTGAAACGTTTTAGTTAATATATTAATAAACAACGTAATGCTCATGTTGTGGGAATTGCCAATAAATTGACACAGTCGTCAGACGCACGAGTGTGAGTGTCGTTTATTGGACTCCACAAAACAGAATAAAGAAACAGAAACTTTCGGCGCAAAACGCACACGTAATCCTGACGTCATCAGACGGACTAACAAACCTTAAAAGGGTAACACACAACATAACAGAACATTCCCTTGCATTACTAAAAGAACACAGATCAACCTTGGTGAATTATGAAACGACACTACACACGTCCCCCCAGAATTCACCATATAAAAACGAACGCTAACGTGGGGGAGGGCGGATTACATCCCCCGTTGCTCCAGGTGCCTCAGTAACAGCAGCGGGAGATCGGAGTCCGCCTTGGAGTTTACGCGGGGGGCGTCCCCGTCGCGGGGGTTCCGCTAGCTTGAGTGGCTCAGAAATGTGTAAATGAGCCGGTTTAAGGCGGTCGATAGAAATCCGCTCATGCTTGCCACCCATTTCCACCACAAAATGTTTAGCGCCAGTCTCCAAAACTCGAAATGGGCCGTCATAGGGCGGGCGTAGAGGACTCCTGTGTGCATCGTGGCGAATGAAGACGTAGCCAGCCGACTGAAGGCCTCTGGGTATGTGTGATCGGGCCAAGCCGTGCTGGGATGTCGGGACAGGTGCGAACAGTTTCGCTTTGTCCAGAAGGTTGGCACGCTGAGCCGCAGCAGACCAAGGGGCCGTAGTGATGGGCATGAAATCTCCTGAGACTCGTAGCAATTGGCCGTAAACTAACTCGGCCGATGAAGATTGTAGGTCCTCTTTAGGGGCCGTCATGATGCCGAGCAGGACCCATGGCAATTTGTCCAGCCAGTTGTTGTCCTTGAGACTGGCGCGGAGAGCCGCTTTCACGTCCCTGTGGAAACGTTCGCACAACCCATTCGCCTGCGGATGGAAAGAGGTGATGCGGTGGAGCTTCACGCCCAGGCCCTCCGCCACTGCGTTCCACAACTCCGAAGTGAACTGAGCTCCCCTGTCGGAGATGTCAGAAGGGGTGCCAAACCGGGCGACCCAGGTTGCAATCAACGCCCTTGCCACATCGGCAGCTGTGGTTGCCGACAGTGGGGTTACCTCAGGCCAACGCGTGGTCCTGTCCACCATGGTCAGCAGGTGGGTGTAACCATGAGAGTTGGGGAGGGGTCCCACGAGATCCACATTTACGTGATCAAAGCGTCGTTCGGGCACTTTGAAAGGTTCTAGAGGGGCTTTAGTGTGGCGATGTACTTTGGCCCGCTGGCAATCAACACAAGAATTGGCCCAGTCTCTCACATCCTTTTTGAGGCCAGGCCACACGAACTTGGCTGCCACTAGCCTCTGCGAAGCTTTAGTGCCAGGGTGGGACAGGTTGTGGATGGTGTTAAAAACCGGCCGTCTCCATTGCGTGGGAACCACCGGTCGCGGTGTGCCGATGGACACGTCGCACAAAAGCGTGGTGCCTGTGTCGTCAAAAGCCACCTCCTCGATCTTCAAGCCTGTGGTGGCGGATTTGAGGTGGAGCACCCCTGGATCGGTGGCCTGTTCTCCTGCCATGCGGGTGTAATCCAACCCCAGGTGGACAGCTCCCACCACAGCTCGAGAGAGACAGTCTGCAACATGGTTGCTTTTCCCTGAAATGTGCTGCAAGTCTGTAGTAAATTCAGAAATGTAGGACAAGTGACGTTGCTGGCGGGCGGACCAGGGCTGCGATACTTTGGCCATGGCAAACGTCAGCGGCTTGTGCTCCACAAAAGCACTGAAAGGCCGACCTTCTAGCAGGGAGTGGAAATGCCTGATGGCCAGGTAGAGGCCAAGTAGTTCCCTGTCAAACATGCTGTACTTTATTTCGCTAGGTCGCAATTGTCGGCTGAAGAAGGCAAGCGGTTGCCACGTACTACCCACCCACTGTTTATAAACGGCACCCACAGCATGATCTGAAGCGTCAGAAGTGATGGCTATGGGAGCTGTGGGCAAAGGGTGTGCCAACATGGTAGCGGTTGCGAGGGCGGCCTTAGTGTCCACAAATGCTTTATCCGTGACAGTTGACCACTCCAGAGTGAGTTTGGGGTTTTTACCTTTGAGAGCTTCGTATAGCGGTTGCATGAGAGAGGCCGCACGGGGGATGAAACGATGGTAAAAGTTCACCATGCCCAAGAACTCCTGCAGTGATTTGACTGTGAGCGGACGTGGAAACTGTGTAACTGCGTCGACTTTTGATGAAAGCGGAACAGCGCCATCCTTGGTGACTCTGTGACCAAGGAAATCGATCGATGACAAACCGAACTGGCACTTGATCGGATTCACAATTAAACCGTGAAGATTGAGCCGTTCGAACAGTGTCCGGAGATGTGACAGATGCTCGGCTTTTGAGTCGCTCGCCACCAGTATGTCGTCCAGATAAACAAACAGAAAAGGTAGGTCTCGCAACACAGAGTCCATCAGGCGCTGAAAAGTTTGAGCCGCATTCTTGAGACCGAAAGGCATGCGAAGAAATTCAAATAATCCAAACGGGGTGATCACGGCAGTTTTTGGAATGTCCGACGGTTGCATGGGTACCTGATGGTAACCTCGGACCAGATCAACTTTGGAGAAAATGATTTTGCCTGCCAAATGAGCTGAAAAATCCTGTATGTGTGGAATGGGGTAACGGTCCGGTGTTGTTGCCTCGTTCAGCCGTCGATAGTCACCGCAAGGGCGCCACCCGCCGCCGGGTTTGGAGACAATGTGGAGTGGAGATTGTGCCGAACTATGCCCAAGCGCTCCATGCTGTCAAACTCCGCCTTGGCGATAGCCAACTTGGCTTGGTCCAGTCGGCGGGCGCGGGCGTAGACCGGAGGGCCTGTCGTGGTGATGTGGTGTTCCACGCCGTGCTTTGCCGTTAATTCCGAAAATGTGGGTTGTGTGAGGGCAGGGAATTCAGTGAGCAAGGAGCGAAATGCATCAGCAGCAGGAAACATGCCGGAAAGCCTGACAGAGTCACAAACCCGAAAAGTGCATGCATACGAACAGTATGTTAACACGTCGATCAAACGGCGGTTTTTGATGTCCACCAACAGGCCGTGTGCGCACAAGAAATCCGAACCGAGCAACGGAAAAGCCACTTTAGCGACGACGAAATTCCAGGTGAAACGCTGTCCACCGAAACATAAGTCCACCTGTCTTGTGCCATAAGTGCGAATAGTGGTGCCGTTGGCAGCTTCCATAGGTGGACCGTGGCTGTCGGCTGCAACATCTAGCGCGGACGCTGGCAGGACACTTCTTTGTGCGCCTGTGTCACACAGGAAACGCCGTCCGGACAAAGTGTCATTAATGAAAAGTAGCCCGTCAGTGTGGCCGACACCCATGGCCACTAATGAGCGCCGGCCTTGGCGTTTCCCGATGTGTTGAAAGTGCACAGAGGGACGCAGCGCTTAGCTTTAGCTCCAAACTTCGCATGGTAAAAACACAAGCTGTGAGTCCGCTGCTATCGTGACGAAGTCGCGGCGAAAAGGGCGGGAGTCTCAGGGTATGCAGCGGCCTCGTGCGCAGGAAAAACAGCAGCCACACAGGGTTGTTGGGTCGCCAGGAAGAATTTATCCGCCTCCTCAGCGAGTGCCCTACAGTCCGTTAACATCGTGTTGGCCAGTGCCGCGCGCACTTGAGTAGGAAGCTGACGCAAGAATAGTTGAATAAAGAGAAAATCCGGTTTGTGCTCACCTAGAAGATTAAGCATCCTGTCCATCAGCTCAGAAGGTTTGCTGTCGCCCAGACCTTGAAGAGAAAATAGCCGGTTGGCCCTTTCGGCGTCCGAGAGTTCAAAAGTTTGCAACAGATGCGATTTGAGCGTTACATATTTATGTGTATCAGGCGGATGTTTCAGCAGATGGACGACTCTGGCCGCTGTAAAACTGCTTAATGAAGATACCACGTAATAGTATTTCGTGGTGTCCGCGGTGATCGTGAGGGTGCCGTGAGGGTGTTGTATGGAAGTAATGTATAAGAAGAAAATAAAAGACAACATTATTGCACACATCAGTGGAAGAGAGACATCCTTATTTAAATTCAACCGGGCTGCTACACTGGTTTTTATAACAGAAGAGCTGATTTGTAGAACAAATGGCGGCAAAATGCGAACAAAATTTAATGGGCGGCATGGTGGCGCAGTGGGTAGCGCTGTCGCCTCACAGCAAGACGGTTCCGTTTGACACTCGAGGTGTAAGTTTGAGGCCGGCCGGGGCCGTTCTGTGTGGAGTTTGCATGTTCTCCGTGGGTTTCCTCTGGGTTCTCCAGTTTCCCCTACAGAAAAACCTTTGTTTTCCCCCCCAAAAACATGTGTTTCAGGCTAATTGAAATTGGAAAATTGACCACATAGGTATGAGTGAGTGTGTGAATGTGTTTGGATTGGTGGCCAACCATTCGCAGAGCGGGACACACAGACAGAGTGTGTGTCCTGCCTCCGGCCCTAAGATGCTGAGATGGGCGCCAGCTCCCCCCGACCCTGTAAAGCAGGGGTGTCCAAACTTTTTGATTTGCGGGCCACATTGGGTTCTAACATTTGACAAAGGGGCCGGACTGGGCTCGGGGGAAAAAAATACGCATTTTAGGATATACATATACACATTTTTGTATATAATTTAGTATTTAACATTAAATTGTGTTTATTTCAATGTAAAATGCATAAAAAATAGAAAAAACAGATATAATTCTAAAATGCAAATAAAGTGATTTAGCATTTTAACTGCTTTTTAAAATGTGTTCATAAATAGAGCAATACAAACCTTCATAATGGAACATTGAAAAAAATCTATGATTTTGATAACATTTTTTACAAGCTCGGCTGGGCGTGGTGAAACAAATCACATTCGTTCGAGATCACATGGTGTGTTCTTGTGCTGAACTGCTCCGAGAGCGTTTGAAAGAGTTAAACGAGGCAAAAGAGCCAAATCTATGAAAAGAGCCGAACTTCCCATCATTATAATGAAGACCTTCTGTGCAAAAACACTGCTGCGTGCTGTGACGGACCAAACGGATTGGTCAAATTTGCGGGATATTTGCGGTGATTAGATGAAATTGCAAGGTCGCAAATAAATCGCAGGGTTTCGTTGAATTCGCATGAATTGGCGCGATTGTGCAATCCTGGAGGGACTGAATCCTGGCCGCGGGCCGTATTCAATTCATTTTATGAACCAAGTTACAGGCCGGTCAAAATTTGATTAAGGGCCGCATTTGGCCCCCGGGCCGGACTTTGGACATGCCTGCTGTAAAGGATGAAGCGGTAGAAGATGACTGACTGAAATTATTATTTATTATTTATTTATTTATTTGAAAAGAGTCTAGGACTATTATTTTGTTACAGATGTAAGTTTTAACAGATTAAATTTTTTGTTTTACAGAAGTTAGTTTTGCACCATTGAAGCATATGACCTCCGAGAAGCCCGTCTGAATTAGTCTTGAGGCTGCGCCAGTTGTCCTCTTTTTTAGAAATCCAAATATGGTCACCCTAGCTACACAGAGAAAAACGTGACTGTTCTAATATTTACGTCTGACTAAAAACCAAGCTAAATCAGCTCTTTGCTATGCTCTGTTAATGCAGAGGCTCATGGGAACCGATGAGCATGATGGGAGGTGTAGTATCGACCGCTAGAATTGATACTATTCAACATAGACAAACATTTACCTGGGACATTTTGTTTGCTACTTTGACTTGTATGTAGAGCGACCCATCAATCTTCTGAGTTAGATTGAGGGTGGAAAAACTGTTCATACAGAACACAGTAGTCATTTATTTGCATTTAATTATTAAGTGAGTCTGCAGGGGCAACATTCAGTATTTGACAGTGTTGGGAGTTACTGAGTTACTGTCTCTTGAGCGCCAAGTGCCGTACGACCGAAATCTCCTAGGGGCTTTCAGGTTCATCTTCTCTATGATTCCTCCTGGACCTCTGCAGACCCGATGACGCAGTTTTAAGTGGAGAAATAGACCCACCTCTTTCCTCACTCAAGAGGAAAATATCTTCTGGAACCATCATCAAAATCTCAAAGGACATCTCAATTCTCTAATTGCACCATGAGGAGGTGAGGAGCGAGGGTGGAGGAGGCTTCTGGAGACGTTATAAGCGAGCATACACCAGTGTTTGCTTTGCGGAAGTGTTTTACCTGTGACTTACCTGTGACGTCTGAATTATCCGCCCTCTTCACATCTTCACCAACAGCGATTGAGTGCAAACGTTTTGTAATTTCTGCTGGTTATGTTTTTATTAAGTTTAATTTCGACAAATATGTAATCAAGTTTTTTTTTACGTGTTTATTTTAGTAGCTTGTTGCTTTTTAATCACTAAACGAATGTTTAACGAATGGATTTAATTAAATACATCTAACGAAATAAATAAAAAAATATTTTACAATGACAATAAAGGCATTAAATTCCATTCAAAATTCAATTCAATTCAAAAGAATGTTATAAGAAACATTCAATTAGTGATTAAAAAGCAATCTACTTCTCTTTCGGCTTTTCCCTTATCAGGGGTCGCCACAGTGAGTCATCCCTTTCTACCTCATTCTATCCTGAGTATCTTCCACTCTGACCCAAGCCAACCTCATGTCCTCTCTTACTACATCCATATATCTCCTCCTTGGTCGTCCTCTTGCCCTCTTCCCTGGCAGCTCCATCTCCAACATCCTTCTACCAATATATTCACTATCCCTCCTCTGCACATGTCCAAACCATCTCAGTCTGGCCTCTCTGACTTTGTTGCTAACACATGTAACGTGAGCTGTTCCTCTGATGTGCTCTTTCCTTATTCTGTCCAACCACGTCACTTCTAAAGAGAACCTCAACATCTTCATCTCTGCTGCCTCCATCTCTGCCTCCTGTCTCTTTCTCACTGCCACTGTCTCTAAGCCGTAGAGCTGTCTTGTACACCTTTCCCTTGAGTCTAGCTGACACTCTTATGTCACACAACACTCCTGACACTTTCTTCCACCCGCTCCATCCTGCCTACACTCGCTTCTTCACCTCTTTTCCACACTTCCCATCACACTGCACTGTTGATCCCAAGTACTTGAACTCCTGCACCTTCTTCACCTCCACCCCCTGTAACTTCACTCCTCCACACTGACCCCTCTCATTTAGACACATGTATTCTGTCTTACTACGACTGACTTTCATGCCTCTTCTTTCCAGAGCAAACCTCCACCTCTCTAGCTCTTCCTCCACCTGCTCTCTACTCTCGCTGAAAATCACTATGTCATCTGCAAACATCATTGTCCAGGGAGATTTCTGTCTGACCTCATCTGTCAACCTGTCCATAAGCATTGCAAACAAAAAGGGACTCAAAGCTGATCCTTGGTGTAGTCCCACCTCCACCCTGAACTCTTCTGTCTGGCCTACAGCACAGACAGAGCACATCTCACCATCGTCATACTGTACTAAAATAAACACGTAAAAAACGTGATTAAAACTGGCCTAAATATTTGTCAAATTTAAGCGTAATAAAAACATAACCAGCAATTACAAAAAGTTCGCACTCAATCGCGGTTGGTGAAGATGTGAAGAGGGCGGAGATTTCAGACGCGCGTCACGCTAAGTCGGTAAAAGACTTCCGCAAAGCAAACACTGGTGTATCCTCGCTCATGATGCCTACTGAAGCCTCCTCCACCCTCGCTCCTCGCCTCATGGTGCAATTAGAGAATTGAGATGTCCTTCAAGATGGTGACGCTTGATCGATTTCCGGGAAGAGGACGGAGGAAGGAGGACATGAGGAGGCATATGGTTCCGGGAGGAGGACAGAGGATCGAGGACATGAGGAGGCATATTGAGAAGCACCCCCTGTCTGCATCCCGCAGATCGAGGAGGAGCCTTCCTGCCCCGCCCAGGTCGATTCCTATTGGTTGTATGCCAGATCGTGATGTAGGGCGAAGCGGTAATGTTTCACCCCGCCCACGTCGATTCCTATTGGATGTTCCCTTTAGAGGTTAATGAACATCCAGCACCCTCATTAGAAAAAGTCTTGAAAACATGATGTACAGTCCAAGCTCAGAAAGCCTCGTACACTGGACATTTTCGTCAATTTATAAAACCCGCACGGACGCCACCAGTTCGAGAAGACGACAAAAGAGGACGCTTGGTCACCCTGAAAAATACATTTAACGAACCCAGTAATGTAAATCCTTTTACAGTTACTTATGTAAAATATTTTTAACAAAGACTGTTATTACTTCGCGTCTAGTTTATAGTAAAACACCCTCTGCGGAAATATGCATGATTTATATTTAAAGATAGATAGTATATCCATGACACATAACGCATGCACTGGGAAAGACAGAAATCTCAAATGCATTACAGTTTTTCTCAGTCGCTTTAGTACAATTCTCAGATCAGAATTGAAATTCTCAAAACTATTTGTTCAATTTTCACATCATGATGTCACTTGTGCACATCATATAAGCAGTTTCTCACTTCTTTGAACAAGTTGCAATTGCTTTGGTACATCATGCAAATGATTATGCACAATTCTCTGCTCTTTGATACATTTTCAATTGTTTTTGTCATGTTGATCAAAATGTATTATATAGTTCACTGTGCAATAGTCTTACTCCTCAATACACCTAGTCATTAGTTCATCGTATAAGTCATTAACTGCAAAATGGTTGATCAAGTTGTCATAATGTGACAAACATAATTCTATACATCTCCATTATATGTTTTTTTTTCTAAATCTTATCCTGACTTGACTTCCCCTAACAAAAGTGCATCTCATTGACAATCAATGGGCAAGTATATACTGTATATGGCTGAAGCACAACACAATGTTCTATGTCTGACAATGGAAGGACAAGGAATTGGACGGGGTCAACAGCCAGAGAGAAGAATAGAGGAAAAGGAGTGAGGCTGCGTGGTGGAGTTAGGGGTCAAAACTGAGGAAGAGACCGAAGACATGTAGGTCTTCATGTGAGCCACACTTGTAGACCATGTTGTCAACCCGGGGCTCACAATGGCTGAGGCTGGTAGACTGAGCTGGTAGAGTACAACTGTGTCATTCAGACCTTTCCTCGAGAGAACCAAATCCTACTGCACTGCCTGTACTGTTGTACAGAATATTTTCTTTATGTTACAGTTTGAGTGTCTTTTTTTCCATGTTGGTATGACATAGTCTGTCAACAAATTACAATATAAAATATAAAAGTGTAAATGTGAATCTTGTCCAGCCTCTTGCAATCAAACAAAAAGGTGTAACTTACATTTCACAATGATTGTCATCAAAACTTTACATAGTTTACATCAGAACCTCCCTCTAAAGTACACAGTTATATTGACAACATGACTAAGTAATTTGACTGTCTTGTTCGTAGACAATGACACAAGGACTTGACATTCTGAAGGCACTGACATTTTCAATGACGTAAAGACTTTGTTTTGAGATATGAACTAAAAATTTTGAGCAAGTAACAGGCTTTGGCAAGAAATCCATGGTATTTTGCTGTTTGTACAAATTGTTTTGAGAAACGCACACACAGATTTGCAAACTTCAATTCTGATCTGAGAATTGTACTAAAGCGACTGAGAAAAACTGTAAAAATCAAACAAAACACTTGCCCACTAATATTTAGACTCATTATAGACTTTAAATAACAAATTGCACATAAAATGAAGCGTATGCACACAGTCATCATGCAGCAAAAACTTTACTTTTCCACCAGATTTGATGTGCGTCGACGTCATTTTTACTTAAAACCAATAAGAATGTGTGTGGGCAGGGCGGGACGTTTCGCTCCTCCTCAATCTGCAGGATGCAGACGGGCACTTGAATTGAGAAGCACCCCATGTCTACAGGACAAAATGCCTTGCGTTGTTTCCGCACAATTGGCTATTTAGAAACTTGACGAGCAGATGGACAAGTGAACCTAATAAAGTGGCCATTTGATCGAGTAACGGAAACTCAACACACACGTTCAGATTTACATTTCCGCGATTGACATGCTGCGCTTTATAGTGCCGACGTATAAAGCGTCCACTCTGTGTAAAGATTTAGTTCTCAGCTGCTGACTCACAAAACTGGCGGCATTTTTGGCCATTTGGTTCTTGTTTTATACGTCAGTTTTCATCTGCAAAGTATCCGTTAAATTCATATCTCAAAGGAAATTCTACACATGGACAGTTTCAATTCAACACTGATTCAAAAGCAACACAACAGGTCGCTTTTGGGGGGAATTTGTGGAGTGTTCTCAGCTGGAAAGTATATACATTTTAAAAAGAAAATTAACAGTTTGGTTAGAAGCACGATTACAGTTAATTATAACGAACTTTAAATAAAGAGAAAGGTCTGTGGCTTGTCTTCGGATAAACACGAGTCTGTGAGAAAGTTTTAGTCACGGGAATAAAGGCGTTCATGTGTGGTCTGTGTTTTCGGGGAGATGTTTGACGGTGTGTTGGAGGGATTTGTGTGTGGGAGAGAGATGGAGGCGTAGCCAGAGTGGCACCAGGTACAGCGTTTTTATGAGCGATGGAAGACATTAGAGTATTATTACTTCAGCATGCGTATACCCGCACATACTTACTCCTATCACACGCTGAGGTTGGATGGGCCTTATATATCACAGATAAAACCCAGGATTTGTGATTTTATTCACCGTGAGTGTACGTGACGAGCTGTGCTTATGGAAACTACAGATGAACTAAAACACTACTAACAAAGTTTGTTGGTGGTCGTACATACAGTAAAACGCAATATGCCTGCTTTCACTTTGTGGTAGGCCAAACCCAAAGCTTGAAACCCCCCAACCCCCCAACAAAAAAAGAGTTTGCTTTTTGACTGGATCCTGATGGTCGTGAAGAAAAGCCTTAAAATAACCTTTAAAAACCTTTTATGGATATTGTTATGTTCTTACAAATGAAAGTGTTTTGTTCTTTTTTCCGCTTAATTAAATTGAAATGAAGTCATTATCTTTGGGGGAAAACTAGGTTAGATATACATGTATTATAGGGGATTTTATCAAGTGATTTAAAAGGTTTTCCAAATTTTAAAATCACTTGATTAAATCACACATGCATCATGCCCCTAGTGGCTGTATTGATATTTTCTCCTATCAACATAAGAGACATTTGGGGTCCCACATTAACTTCAATGTCTGTACTCACATACTCAAACTACCAATAAAAGAAAACACTAATTTCAATTCTTAGCTAATATTTTGGTTTTATGTGTATTATATTTCAAATAAACATTTCTTGTGGCGTCAACAACTTTAAATCAACGGCTCTCATGCAACTTTTTGATCTACAAACTGTAAACACTTAACTATTCCAAAGATATTTTTGAAAACGTATAACGGTAAGATCACTCCCCGTCTCTTTTAAAAACGTCTGAAAAACAGCTTGGTTTTTTTAATTCTTCTGCAGAAACACCCTAAAGACAATGTCCCTCTCTTCTTCTGCACAACACAGCACAGCAATAGAGAGAAATGTGGGTTTTCCGTGGGGAAACTGCATTATTCATGCCGACGAATTCAGCCTGATGTGATGCTGTTTCCGATTTTGGATCTGACAGTAAACAAACTCTCACCACAGTAAAGCGCTAAGAAAAGTTTAGTGGTTGAGACTGAGACTCCTTTTTTCGGTGTCGTCTGACCCACCCGTGTCCAATCCAAAACCCCAAAACCACTGGTGGACGTCACCACATTTCACTCCGTTTACACAAACATTTTTAGAAGATGAGGTTAATTTTGGTACTCATGACCTACAACAACTAGGGAACAACTATAGGAACAACAATAAAAGCAGCAGTGTTGGGCTGAATCCTTCACAAAGGTCTAAAATCACCGGAGTCAAATGAATATTAATTATATTCTGTCAGGAAAGAAGAAGTGAAGAAAGAAAGAAAGAAAGAAAAAAAGTCAATATGGCCACTAGTGGTTTTTTCAGTTATATGGCCACAATTTCAGTATTGAATTTGTGCTCCACAATTAACCCATGCAGTTGAGTCACACACACACACACACACACTTCAGGACAGGTAGATTAATATTAAAAATGATTTTAAACGTCAAATCAGCGGTAGAGGATTCTAAGCCTCGCCAACGCCTGCATGTTTGATCCTGAAGGCTGCATACATATGAAATCTAATCAGTGGCAAAAAATATAATTATAAAAAGCAAACAAAAATGCTTCATTTTTTAATTTTTCGTTTGAAATTTTCGTCCTTCAAAACATTCAATATTCACACTTTCCTTTTAAACTTTTTTTTAGTTTCGTTTCAGATTTATTTTAATGCGTTTCAAAGTTTCTTACACTGCTCTCACTCTGATTGGCTAGTGAGAATTTAACTGGCAGCTTCTTGACCAAAAAGTGGGGGACAAGTTTACGAATTGAGCGTGGCTTGCTTCGACTTAATCCCTCTTTTACACATATTAACATAAGTATATGAATAATAAAGAAAAACATAAATAACAATAATTTCACATATATTACCCACACATTTCTTAAAGCAGTGGTTATTGCACATGGGTTAGGATGATCATGATGAGTCATTGTTTGGTGGGTCTGGTAGGGTTTGTATAATAAACTGGTCAATAAAAGTATACAGTCTAAATACTACTATACTATACTGTGGGCTGTTTATAACTGACCAACTATCATTGCTGTGTGTGATCAACTGTAATCAAATACAACTGCACGAGCAAAAAAGTAATTGCGCTGAAGCCAATTGTTCTTTCCGTCAGATGCACACACAAGCTCGTGGCTCGTGGTGCTCATGTTATTCTTGTGATGTTCTCACATAGCTTTGCCTTGCTTTATGGCAGGGCTGAACGTTGAAGAGGAAACCAAACTTCCATAAGTGTTCTGCGACCTTGACTAGCCACCAAGACCAGGTCTCAGACTTCTGACAAAAGCTTGAAGAAACTGATGTTTAAATCTGCTTGCTGGACAGTAAATATGGTGTGAAGCTGTAATGTTCATTCTGCTTTCATTTTGTTAATTCGTTCTTATTGTGTTCCCCTGGATTATCCTCCGGTCACTGGTTCAGTTAGTTTACGCCGGAATTGCAGGTTTTACCGCCTCATCTTTTCATAAACCTGTTCTTTGTGTTTTTGGTGATTGTCTTTTTGACCATTGTGGCTGTTTTTGGTGTCATATGATAATGACAATAAAGGCATTATATTCTATATAGACAGTGTATGTGCATGTACAAACTTTACTCACCTCGTTGAACGACGCCAAGTCCGAAGCACAGGTCTGCGCTGCAGGCAGGTGCTTTACAGTAAAACACCTGCGTGATGAGCTTCACAGACTCAACTCCCATCCAGACCTCGCTGTACAGCTCGTTTAATTCAATTTTTTCGTTCGCTTTTTTTGCATTTAGATTGACTCAAGCCTCACGTGGGGGTGGCCCATCTCTGATTGGCTGGCGAAAATGTGATTGACATTTGCAAGACCAGGAGGTGTGGGACAAGTTCAACAAATGTACACCTTGACATTCACTGCTTTTTTTAATATTAGTACACAAACTGTGATTTAAGTGTTTTTTTATTGCACAACATTGCTAAATTATTGTGGTGGCAGATACTTCAGAATAATAGTACACACTGTTGTTTCTTCACATCAAAATACCGTATTTACTCGCTTATAAGTCGATCCGCTTATAAGTCGACCCCCCCACTTCAGCTGTGAGTATGTGGTGTTCTGTTTAGACCCCCTTATAAGTCGGGGGAAAGAAATGAGAGAAAAGTGAATAGATAGAAATGAGTAGAAACCTAATTTTGGGTTTCATATAAAGTCAATTCTGTTTTTTAGGGCCCAGGGAGACACTAAAGCGGCACAGGGAAATAATGATAGAACACCTGTTCAGATGCTCTTTAATCCTTACTTTAGAAATAATAAAAGTATTCAGTCATCTTTGGTGGTAAAGGCATCCTAAAAATCAAGTAACCCTGTTTGTTTATGTTGGTATTAATCTATTTAAGCTATTGTTAATTTATGTTTAAGTTTAATTTGTGATTGGTATGGTTGCATTATCATTTTAAAAGATTTCTAGGAAAAGTGCCCTGCCCCTTCAAGAGCTCTCCCGAGAATCGGAGAGTCCGACGGCTAAAGCTAACTCGTGTTTTGGGAATAAAATACAACGCTCGAAACGACCCTGTGGCTCGTTTATTTGTGAAGCCCCGCGCCAAAGAGAGACTAGAGTCTGAAGAGAGCTCAGCCGAAAGAGTGCGTGTGTGTTTGTGTGTGTGCGCGTGTGTGTGCCTGTGAGAGCGCGGAGCAGCGGCCAGCGGAGTGCTGCTCCTTTTTGTGCCGTTTTCTGAAAGAAGTATTTAGTTTGCGTCATAAATGTTCATTTATGTTGTAATGCTTGTGTCTATGCTGTTTATTTTAGTGAGAACGGGTGAAATATCTGCGCACTGTTCTGAGTAAAATATTTTCTTTTTCGGTAGACCGCGCGTATAAGTCGAGCCCCCCACTTTCAGCCCGAAATTTTTAGGGAAAATCCTCGACTTATAGTCGAGTAAATACGGTACGCACGTACAGTCGTGGCCAAAAGTTTTCAGAATGACACAAATATTAGTTTTCACAAAGTTTGCTGCTAAACTGCTTTTAGATCTTTGTTTCATTTGTTTCTGTGATGTACTGAAATATAATTACAAGCACTTTTTATGTTTCAAAGGCTTTTATTGACAATTAAATGACATTTATGCAAAGAGTCAGTATTTGCAGTGTTGGCCCTTCTTTTTCTGGACCTCTGCAATTCGTCTGGGCATGCTCTCAATCAACTTCTGGGCAAATTCTGACTGATAGCAACCCATTGTTCTTCCCCAAACTGTTGCTGGATCGTTGGAAGAAGTTGCTGTTGGAGGGTGTTTTGGTACCATTCTTTATTCATGGCTGTGTTTTTGGGCAAAATTGTGACTGAGCCCACTCCCTTGGATGAGAAGCAACCCCACACATGAATGGTCTCAGGATGCTTTACTGTTGGCATGACACAGGACTGATGGTAGCGCTCACCTTTTTGTCTCCGGACAAGCCTTTTCCCAGATGCCCCAAACAATCGGAAAGGGGCTTCATCGGAGAACATGACTTTGCCCCAGTCCTCAGCAGTCCATTCGCCATACTTTTTGCAGAAGATCAATCAGTCCCTGATGTTTTTTTTGGAGAGAAGTGGCTTCTTTGCTGCCCTTGTTGACACCAAGCCATCTTCCAAAAGTCTTCGCCTCACTGTGCGTGCAGATGCGCTCACACCTGCCTGCTGCCATTCCTGAGCAAGCTCTGCACTGGTGGCACTCCAATCACGCAGCTGACTCCGCTTTAGGAGACGATCCTGGCACTTGCTGGACTTTCTTGGACGTCCTGAAGCCTTCTTAACAAGAACTCAACCTCTTTCCTTTAAGTTAATTATTAGGATTACGTTCATTTTCATGGCAAAGAAGGACTATGCAATTCATCTGATCACTCTTCATAGCATTCTGGAGTTTATGCAAATTACTATTATCAACATTTACGCAGCAAATTTTCCAATTTCCAATATTTGTGTCATTCTCAAAACTTTTGGCCATGACTGTACATACGTGCTCCTTAAAGGGGCCTTACAAATAAAATGTATTAATAATATTATTAATAATGAAAAAAAAATGATAAAATGTTTTCTTAAAATTCTTAAAACTCTTAAAATTCCGTGCTAACTGGAATTTATCGTGAAACCCTATATACGTGCATACTAAATAGCGAGTGCAGGCTTCGAGAGCGCAGTGGTTATCTTTCTGGTGCAGTGATGAGGATGGTGTCATATCGGTCCAGACAAAGGCATCACTACAAACGCATAAATTGGAGAAGAAGGTATTCCGATTATGAATGTGTTTCAGTGCTCACTAAAGTCCTCTCCCTCTTCAAGTGAATCACATTCTCACCCAGAAAGCAGTTGTCGAAAACATTATCACCAGGCAATCAAAGAAGTAACCCCCCCCCACACACACACACACGTAATACTTGGATCAAAAATCCAAACGCAAAAAAAGCGAACGAAAAACCAGAAGCGAAAAAAAAAGTTTCAAACAAAAACGTTAAGATTGCGAGCGGAAAAAAAAACAAAAATGTAATTGTGAAGCATATTCGTTCGTTTTTTCAAAATTTACGTTTGATATTTTTGACACAAATCTGATTCCATACCTCACGTTTTGCCTTGTGCCTTCTTTGCGGCCCCACGCATAGATATTGTTACGACGCCACGCCACGTACTACAGCTCCCATGTTCCCTTGCTCCCTGTGTGTCCGGTCGTGTTTGTGTCTGTAGTCACATGGTTCATTGGTTTGAGCTGGTCTTCATTTGTATCATTATTTAAGTCTCACCTGTTCTGTGTAAGTTGCCGTCATCGTTTAGTCAAATCCAGTGAATAAAAACTTGTTTTTGTGTCACTACGGTCCCTGGCTCTGCTTCCTTGCACCCTGCTCCATGCTGGATCGTAACAAATATGTGCTATCAGACAAAGAAATTGTTGCATGAGCTTAACATTCTACAGATATGTTTGGTGATACAGACAAATCCAGAGCAGTGGGCATCTTAAACCGTACTGTCGGGGGTCCTGTGGGGGTCAAGTCTTGCCCAAGCACATTTAGTTGTATAATCCTCCTGAGCGGGATTTCAACTGGCAACCTTTTGAACACTTCGTTACTACTGAACCACAATATACAAATACCGGTAATTTCATTTTTTTAAATTGAATTACAATGAAATGCCTTCATTAAGTTCAAGTTTATTTATATAGTGCTTGTATTAGTCCGAGACCAACACAAAAAAAAAAACTTTAAAAAGAAAAATCTCCAATATTTATCTGTGTTCAAATATTAGGGAAAATAGTATGTTAGAAAAAAGAACAATGTCCTTTGTCCATCGTTGTTCAGACTATGGGCTATTACCAGAAGAGCAAGCAAGATCGCGACAGTGGCTAGGAAAACAAAACCTCTCTCCCGGGAAAAAACCTAGGGAGAACCCAACTCTCTGGTGCCAGTCTCCTCTGCCGTGATAACATTACAAAGTCATTGGTAAAGATGAAGACAGACGTTGTGTCCTGTTCAGCGTAAAGTGTGGGGCTCTTCCCCTCATGATGACGCAGTGGCTCTTGATCAAAGTCATAAGTCTCAGAGTGGGGAAATTGCATCTTACAACAGCAGCAATCACACATTTTTTATTTACAAAATTCATTTTTTCTTTTTTTAATTAAGTAATCAGTACTATTTCAAAAATTTAATCAGCTAAACGACTGTATCAAAAATATAATTTAATTGACATTTAATACTAAATATTGTATTTACTCGCTTATAAGTCGACCCCCCCCCNATAATTTAATTGACATTTAATACTAAATATTGTATTTACTCGTTTATAAGTCGACCCCCCCCCCAGTTCAGCTGTGAGATTGTGGTAATCTGTTTAGGTAGACCCGCTTATAAGACGGGGGAAAGAAATAAGAGAAAAGTGAATAGATAGAAATGAATAGAAACCCAATTTTGTGTTTCATATAAAGTCAATTCCGTTTTTATGGGGCCCATCGGGATACTAATACAGCGCCGGGCACGCATCCCCTTCCGAAATAGGACGAGAAGTAACCCTTAAAATATCATCACTTTATTTTTTCACAACTTAAACGACCTGTTCAGATGCCTGTAGAAATTATATTGGTGGTAAAAGAAGCATAAAAATCAAAGTAACCCTGTTTATTTAGGTTGGTATTAATCTATTTAAGTTATTGTTGTTTATATTTAAGGTTGAATTTGTTATTGGTATGGTTGCATTATAATTTTCAAAATTTGTGTGAAAAGTGCCCTGCACCTTTAAGAGAAATGCAAACAGGTCGGAGTTTTCCCGAGATGCGAACGCTAGTGCTGACTCGTGTTTTGGGAATAAATACTATGTTTGAAATCCACCGTGTGACTCGTTTATTTGTGAAGCCCCGCGCCAAAGAGAGACTGGAGTCAGAAGAGCCGCTCTTTTACCTTAGCCGTGCGACACTGTGCGAGCAGAGCAGCCCGTACGAGATGTGAAGAGCTTTTGCTTATGCTGTGCTTGCGCACTGGAAATTTTTAGGAAAAATCCTCGACTTATAGTCGAGTAAATACGGTAAATAAAATAATAACAAAATCACAAATACTGTACAATACATCCAAACCGTTGGCTTTGGCCCTTGAAGCCTTTGCTTTGACCAAGCAACTATTAGTGCCTAACTGCTAGCGTTACAAACGCACGCACTGCTAATACTACATATCCCAGAATGCTCTGTAATGTTTCCTTCAAGGAAGCTCATACTCAGGGCTCAGTGTGGCCACGCACAAAATAAAGGCAGGAGCTTAGCGGTTCTGATCCAGACACCTGCATCTGCTCTTGGGTTCTAAAGTTCTGAACCTTTTCTTTCAGCATTTCTATTTATTTCGTGTCAGTCAGCATTAGGTAAGCACAAATGTAACACGTGTCAATATCGCTGGGCTCAGATTAGATTTTTGGACTGCGATCAGTAGTTAGGCTCGGCTACTGGAGAAAAGTTGACTGCTGCTGGGGAGTGAAGTACAAACACCAAAATTTGAAACAACGTGAACGTATGTATTTACAAAATCACATAAATCAACTACCAATCAACCCAATAAAGAATACATTCAAATAGTACAATGTAATCGGACCTTCTTTGATAAATTAACACAAAATGAACACAAATTATCAACCAAATATTCTCATTGGAGGTGTAAATGACCTTTTCCAGACAACAAATAAATATACAATGTAAAGAAACATACATTCAGCCTGAATCATAATACTGGTCACTTTAAATCACTTAATTCGACAATGAATGATGACTGATAAATGCGCAATGTCCTTTCTTCCTCAAAAAAAAAAAAATAAGTCCAGGGCTCCTCAGTCCTTTTAATCCAAAAAGGGAGGACGGAAAAAAAGGAAAATCCTACCAGTTCCAAGCTCGTGGATGTCTCGTCATTTGTGATTTTATCCCGGCACAAATCAGGATTCCAAAGTTGAAATAGGAAAGGAAAAACCCAGCCTTGTGAAACACAAGGAAACACAATTAGTATGTCTTATTATTCACGAAACATTTATATTCGACTGATATTACCAACATTGAACAACCAATCAACATACACGCGGAAACTCTGATCTCACGTGCAGCTGTTTTACCTCGCGCTGAATCCGCGCATTTCTCCGCTTATAACTCGCGGATCCCCGTTACATTCACATAACAATCATTAAGTTCACTCACCAGCGCAATAATAGATAAAATCGCGTCGTGTTCGATTGCACTCTGTCGCGGTTTCTTTCGCGTCCCTCGTGTTCCTCACGCTTCTCGCGCGTCTTACTACTACCTTTTTTTTTTTTTACTTCTGTGGGCGGAACTTACGTGGGGTGACGTATTATGAGTGACGTGTATGGAATGAGTGCGCGCTGATTATGGGCAATGTACTTTAATTACGTTGTTATTTAAAACTACATATTCTACATTCTATCATATTTTCAAATGAGTTAATCTCAAGTGAATTGCCTGATGTTAAAATCACCTGGGCTACACAAACGGGAAAAAATGAATCCTAATTCTACAACTTTAAATGCATTATAAGCTCAATAAACTCAACAACTCTGCAGTGATCAACAGTAGCTTTTTTGACAACAACAATGGCCCGATGCGTTTTTGAGTTTGACATGTTACGCTGATATGATTGGTGGCGGTTTTCAGTCAGACGTCTTGTGACTCTGTCTTCTCAGTTGAACTCGGATCGTTTAAGACCTGGACTGTGATCGGATGTGGCACAGTTTCACACGCACATCTGGATTCTGTTCATGCACATCCTTTGCACAGCCTTGTAAAGTTCTAGGTTTGTGTGGATACACACCTAGCTCTTTTATATCGCCGTCACATCAGCTAACTCAATTCCGCTAGCGTGTTCCGCGCAGAGTATGTAAAGGCTTTACAGGCGTGCGCGACTGGTCACTCCCTCTCCGTTTGGCATTAGAAAAGATGTCCAGCACACCAATGCTATTAAACGGCTTTTCGCTTTTCTCCAGTTCAGATTACTTCAACAGCTTCTCACTGTTACGAATATATTACATAACAGTTCAAGTTTTTAAAACAGTTCTACTGTATAAATAAAGCTCGGAGCAAGAAAGCAATCGGCCTGGTAAAAGTATCAGTGGCCCCATCAACAACACACTCCTGAGAATCTGGCAGAGATGCCCAGACAAAAACCAGAAGAGTGTGTAGGAGCCTCGCACAAGCCAGCTTAATACCTCCACTCAACTGTCTCCTCAATATTTAACTGCTTCTTCCATTTCTGTGTCATGGGAATCTGCAGTCACTTTCACTAGACACGCCCTGTTCTAGTGTCCAACCAAGTGTCACGGTTCTTTGGCTAAGAACCAGGCAGAAGACGGAAGTTGCCAAAATTAACTTGTTTATAACAAAAAGACTCAAACTACATACAAACAAAAACATGGCATGGTAGACGAAAACTAGACTTGGACTGGACTTCTCCAACATGGGTCGCAACCAGAGGTGTAAAGTACTTGAGTAAATGGACTTAAGTATGTTTGTTGCTATTTTGTACTTCAAAAATAAAAGAAAACTTTTTCTCTCAAACTCCACTACAGTACATTTGTGATTAATTATCTGTACTCTTTTCTGCACTACCCTTGAACGAACACTCTGTGGGCCACTTGTTACATTTTGATCACTTGTTACACTGTGATCAGCTAAATCACATCAATGTGAATTAGAGGCGTGAATGAATTTTACTAAAGTTTAATTTACTAATCAAAAATTAATTTTTACCACACTTTTTCTTTGCACACTTCAGTGTGATGAAGCTCGAGCTCAATCCATTATGCAATGGCTGTTTATTAAAGAAGCAGTTGGTTGAAAACAACATCCAGTATTCCAAAGTCAAGGTAAGGGGTCAGGCTTAGCGTCGTCGTAAACAGGCGTGAGGGTCCAAGGCAGGCAGCGAGCATCAAAGTCCAAAGAGCAGGCAGGGAGGTCAGGGCAACAAGCAGGCTAACAAGAAAACAGTCCAAAGTGAAGGTCAAATAAACACAGGGCAAAAGGTAATCCAAAAACGCTTGGTATGTTTGACTCGGCAGAACAATACTTCGCACTGGTCCTCAACTCGTGCTCGCCTTAAATACGGTGGTTAACAGCCTGCAGCTGTGTTGTTTAGGTGCAGAGTTGAGGACCTCCGGGAAAAGGTGCAAAGCCTTCTGGGAAATGCAGTTTCTATCGGTCGCGGTCATGACATTCAGTTTGACTGAGACTGACTTTTTGTTCTTTTTATCTACTTTGTTCTACCATTTGTTTCTTTCCTAAATTCAGTGCAAGTAAATACTCAAGTTCTTTTAAAATTGCATACTTTGCTTCTTTGACTCAAGCCTTCTCGAAATTGGTGACTCATTACTTGTAATGGAGTAATTTTTGCAAAAAGTATCTGTACTTTTACTCAGGTTTGGTTGTCTGGTACTCTTTACACCTCTGGTCACAACTTAATAATTTGCAACAATAATCGACCACCCGTGCAGGCATTTATAGTCCCTGGTATTACAAACACCTGACAACCAATCAGATCAATGTTATGTCACAACTCTCCACTAGGTGGAGCAGCAGAGCAGGACTGTTACACAGTGGGTGTATAACAAATCTGGGCCAGGTGTGGCATTTGTGGTCAAGCGGTAGGGGATTTGGTTCAAATCCCAGTCAAGCTGGTTCTACAACTGAGTTTTCACCTTTCAAGATTCGATGGATAAATGGAGAGCACATTTTGGATACAGCCCCTAGCGGCCATGTTGACAAATTCACTCACTTAACAGGAGTGTACAGTACTCAGTTCACTTCAGGTCATCGCGAGAGCTATGAGCACCACACTGGCAGATTTAGAGACTGTCTCCATCCCTTCGTGTAAATTGCGGCAATAAAGAGGTTCCCCGTGCCGCTCACCTTACATTGGCAGCAGCATCAGACAAAGACGTCGTGTGGAGGTATGAGGACTCTGAGCTCACGCTGGGCGGCTGATGGAGAGAGAAAACATCAGGAGGAGAGATAATGAATAGATGCTGTGGGCCACCTCAAAGCCCGGCAAACGCGACGTGCATGTGGATGGCTGTTCGCAGCTTCTCTCAGAACAGGAGAAACAAGTGGTTCATTTCAAGGTGCTGCTGAAGATCAAGCTGCGTACGGAAGAAATGCAGAAAGAAAAGAAGAGTATCTGGATTTTTACGTTCCTCCAGACAAGAAAAGTTTTTTTTTTTTTACAAAGATCGATCTATCTTTACAAAAATAGATAGATAGGTAGATAAATAGTAAAGATAGTCTATCTATCTATCTATCTATCTCTTTCTCTCTCTCCACATCCATTCGTTGCTTACTGAATCTATCATTCCTCTCATCAATCCATTCCTTACAGTGTTTAGGCGATGGACTTCGCTTAGGGTATTAATGTGAAATGTGAACGTGATCTGTCTTTTAAAGAAAGCAGTGTTGGGCAGAGTGTATTGTATCTGGAATAACAAGTGTTTGTCTTTGTGCTCGGCCAAAGTCCTGGCGGCAAGAGATTTTCTCTGGCAGTGAAAGTTTGAAGTTGCCCAAACTAAGCTGATGGTTTGAGAGCAGAGAAGGTAGGTGTGTGTCACCCCGATGGCCCCGGACCCCAAAGACCCTCACAGCTGCCTTTATCATCTTAGAAAAACACATCAGCACACACACACTCTCTCACACACACATGCAGGCACGCATGCGCGCACACACATACACTCTTGCACACACACATATTCATAAATGCGCACTCTATCTCTCACAAACTCTCACTCTCTCTCACACACACACACACACACACAATCACTTACACACTCTCACTCACTTTCTCTCACACACACTTTCACTGACCTTCTCTCTCACACATTTCTTTCTCTTTCTTACACGCAAACATGAAGTCATTAAACACGCTTTCTCACGCGAGTTTTCTGGACTTTAGTCTAGTGGCTGATTATCTAAACGCACGAGCTGTGAGTTCACACACTGTTCTGTCATCCGCAGTAACATCATCGATGTCTGGTCACACATTTTCGTCTCAGAAACACACTCAACACTCACTTGGCAAGAAGAGATGTTTTCCAAATCCAAAATCCCTCGCATAAAAGTACTCAGAAAGAGGTAAAGAAGGAAAGCAGACTGAGCGTGACTCATGTATGAATCGAATGTGCCACGACTCAGGCAGAGGAAGAACAATCTCACGAGAGACGGTTACTCAAGTGTGTTGTCATTATGTGCAGGACGTCTTGCTACAACTATGTTCCTGATACCTAAACGTTCCTTTCAATGATCATAAGTTTCATACAAACAATATGCAATATTTTTCCTTCGTAATCCTTTTTTTTTATTTATTGCTCACCATTGTGTATTATTTATTTGCTCCAAAACGTAACTTTTACTTATTTCTTCTTCTATTTGTAAATCTCTTATGTTAAAACAACAATAACAAAAGCAAAAATCTCACTCACTTGACAATCTCACTTAAAAAATAAGTTCAAGTTCAATTTCTGAGCATTTGTAAGGTGTTTTTCACAGTTTTAACTGTCTCAAGGCGCATGTGTGAAAATGTAAGAGGATTGTTGTTTTTTATTCATTGGCAGTTCACTTAAAATGTGCAAAAATATGAAAAAAATCGAGGTACAGAATATACCAGGTACAAAAGCTTTGTCTCCCCAGCTGTACCTTTAGTAGGGTCCAATAATGTACCTTTGACAATGGTACAATTTAGTACCTTTATTTCTGTACCTCTAAAGGACCTCCCCAACCCCCGGTCAATAAATGGTATCGGGCCGCGGAGCCGCAGAAAAAGTGCCAAAAGCGTGTCGTTACTTTGAATTATTTTTTCTACCTGATCTAACTCAAAGCGATTAATTTTCTGTTTTTCATCAGTTTACTGTAAAATTTGTGCTTCATCCAAATTAAAGTATTTTAGTGTAAAGTAAATTAATTTCTTTGAAACAAAGTAAATATGTGCTTTGGAGCCAGATGGTGATGAGAAGAGAAGACCTTGTTTCTTGGATTGGCCGATGAGAATTGGCCAATGAGCCAATGAGAAGCTTGCATTTCCTCTACGCATTTTTTAAAAACTCTTTTAAACTTTAACATAAATCATAAGCACATTAACATAATCTTGTTCAGTTGTAAGAAAGAGCAATTGAAGCGATTTGTCTCAAAAGGAAACAATAGATGTTTTAATAAGGTAATTATGAAAACAACCATGAATGTGTCTCGTTATGTGAGCAGAGACTCAGCTGCATTTTTCTTAATATGTGGCACTGTTGCTGTCTGTTTGTTAAATGGACCAACTGAGCAGATATGTTCATGGAAGTCTTTTATAAAGCAACTTATTTGATTAAGTTGTTATTACCTTGATCCAACGAGACATTTTTTACAGTGTACTTTTTTGTTCTGGTGAGTAATCTAGCATTTTTATAACAGTTTTTATAACAATATTTTTTACAATAACAAAAAAAGGTTAACAACAAGCATTATTTAGAATAGTGCTGTCAAAGTTAACGCGTTAATGCAAGTGATTCATTTTAAGTGCTTAATCATTGACTGTACTTAATATGCTGTACATAATAATAAAAATCATCATCATAGTCATCATCATCGTCCTGGTTTCCTCCAGACTCCTGCTGTTTCCAGTAATGTCTGCATGCGTACACATACACAGTGAAGTGACCCACCCAAACCCGGAGCAGTGGGCAGCTATTATTTATAGAAAAAAACAAGACAAGTAGAATAGTAGACAAAGTATTTAAATTTATTTGTGATTGCACCTGACTTGAAATGTGAAAAAAATGGGCGCTTATTTTTTAATATTACAAATACAGTACTGCTACGCAGTGGCGGTTCTAGGCATGGGCGAACTGGGCAGTCGCCCGGGGGGAGGGGGGCGCCAAGGAGTCTCGCCCAGGGCGCCATACAGTGTAGAACCGCCACTGCTGCTACGTGTATACTGTTTGTGAAATCCGCCGCATGGACGAGTCAGGTTGTTAAATCACATTGCACGCTGCTCTCAAGGGATGGAAAGAGGAAGACAGGTGTTAAACTCTCTTCCTGCTGGAACAGAAGGTTCAACATCTGAAACCAGTGGCATGCAGACTTGAAGCCTTACCGCAGGATTTTGAACAAGACAAGCTTTTGTAGTTCTATATTTATAGTTTTTTTTTTTTTTAACAAATATAGTTTTTATCGTTTACACTTTATGAAACACATTAAGACTAGACTGCAGAAGACGATACGATGAATTAAGAAAGTTGTTCATTAATATTTCACCTGATGTAAAAAGCCTTCAAAAAGGTGAAGTAAAACACTTCACATTATTTACTTTTTGGGTAAATAATGTGACAAGACCCTTTCTATGTTTTCTTCAACATGAATTAATACTTAATAAACCATAAACAGCGTTCACTTTAGAAGAGGTCACAGAAAACCTTAACTATTAACAAACTCTATTTAAAGTTAGGTTAGTTCCTATTAATAACTACCGTATTTACGCGAAAATAAGCACCCCCTATTTTCAATTTTTCGAAACTAAAAAACTT
>SOMO01000016.1:528741-559217 GCA_028128575.1 Paedocypris carbunculus | reverse complement strand
GTTTGTTTAATTGCAGTTGTAATGTGTAAGACTACTGTGATCGGAAAATATAGAAATACAATTATATATATTTTATTATTTTTCGTCGCTTAAAATATGCGTCACACTTTGCCTGCCAAATCACGTCACATTTATCGGGACTTTCGACCACAGGTAGGCTAATTATGGAGAAGGGTAAAAAAAGAAAAATATCTGAAGAAAATAGAACATTTATTGATGAATGGGCAGATTCGTTTGCATTTACCTCTGACGAGAGCGGGTTACCGGTATGCCTCATTTGTGGCAATAAAATGTAAAATGTGGGAAGACATTTAAAAAAAAAAACACACAGCCTTTGCTGTAAAATATCCTGAGGGAGAAGAGAGAAAAAAAGCTGTTTCGGCACTAATGAAGAAAACTGATCTAATGAAAAATAAATTAAAGAAGTGGGTAAAGTCTTGGTTGAAGTTGAAGGCAGTTGTTCAAACAATAAAGTAAAAAATTCTGGACCATGAATACTACATGAATTTTTATTAGCAACACACTATTTTAAACGTGTAAAGATCTATAGACCAACATAATTTCAGATGTCAAAAAGTGTTTGCGGCTCCCAGTGTTCTCTTTTTCACGGAAACCGGGTCGAAATGGCTCTTTGAGTGTTAAAGGTTGCCGACCCCTGCTTTAGGGGAATCATTTCCCTGATAATCTTGAATCCATTTTAAAGATGGTGGTTTGTCACTGATGCAATTTAACAGAATATTTTTCCTTGCAGCAAAAGCTAGAATATCAAATAAACGTCTGTTGTATTTGCTACGCAAGTTTTCAGCTGGAAGACCTAAAATCACAGACAGGGATTGAGACAGGGGGTCCAAATGCAACTCAAGTCCAAACATGTGACTCATGAAAGAAAAAAATTTTGACCAATAGGCTCAGAACAGTTTTACAGAATTACAGAAAAACATATTACAGAACAGTTCCATAGCAAATGAGTGTAATTCCCGACTTCTACCTTACATTTTATGCATAATGGTGAATTGCTCGGATCAAACTTGCTTCGAAGAAGTGGTGTAATATGCAATCTATTCACGATCCTGAGCTGGATGGCTTTGGCCCTGTTGCAGACAGAGATCGTATTTGCCCATCTCCAGATCAGTTCCCATTCATCCTCTATTATGGTCAGTTGAAGCTCCTTTTCCCACAATGCTCTAAGCTCTTGGGTGTTCACATCTTCATATGAGCAAAGTGCATGATAAAAATATGAGTTCTGTTTATTTGGAGGAGGGTTAATTGTAGATTTTTCTATATCTGATATGGAGGAGTTAGAAATAAGAGTCGTACTCTTGAAAACATAATCCCTAATTTGAAGATATCTAAAGAAATTAAGTCTGGGCAGCTGGAATTTTGCAACCATATCTTCAAAAGACATTAAAGAACCTTCTTCAAACAAATCACCCAGACTACTTATCCCATATGAGTTCCAAGTTCTAAAACCAGGGTCTGAACAACTGGGCAGAAATTCTGGATTGTCACCAATGGGGGTTAGAGATGAAGACATGTCAGCCCTGTCCTCTATCTTACGTATAAGGGACCAGGCCATCCATGTATTGTGCACAATTCTATTGTTACATAATGATTTAATTGTCTTGAAACTTCTAACAAATAACAAGTTTCTCGGAGGGCAAGGTAAATGTGAAGCCTCTAGATCCATCCAGATAGATGTAGAATCCCCTTTTGAGCCATTTGGCTATGAATCTTAACTGGCAGGCCAATTGATATTTCCTAACATTAGGTAAATCCAAGCCCCCCGAGGAACCAGGAAGCTGTAATTTAGAAAATTTTAGTCTGGGTTTCCACTTGCTCCATATAAATGAGCTAAGCCATCCATTCAATTCCTTTATTCTTTTATTTGGCATCAAGATTGGTAACATTTGTAATGGATAAAGAAGCCTGGGCATTATATTGATTTTAACTACAGCTATCCTCCCAAGCCAGGAGAGCGGAAGGTTCGACCATCTGATTAGATTGTTAAGAATTTTATCCATCAGTGGGGTAAAATTAATTTTAGCCAACTGACAGATAGTAGGAGTGATATTAATTCCTAAACATGTAAAACCAGATTTTGAAATCTTAAATGCAAAGGAAGTTGTATCAAGTGCACGTGTGCTAGGGTGTTTCAGGTGCAAAGCAACAGATTTGGTGAAATTTATTTTGTATCCTGAGAATTTTCCAAATGAACTGATAATGCCTACCAAATTCGGTACTGAAGACTCACAATTTGAGAAAAAGCAGGACATCATAAGCATAAAGGGAAATTTTGTGTTCTATGGTGTCTGATGACACGCCGGAGATGGCAGTCTTCTCCCTAATTGCCTGAGTTAATGGCTCTATCGCCAGAGCAAAGAGCAGCGGAGAGAGGGGGCAACCCTGTCTCGTTCCTCGACTCAGAGAAAAGTTGTCTGATCTGTGACCATTAGTGACAACGGCTGCGAGAAGTAAGCAAACCCACCGGATAAAATTATCACCAAGGCCAAACCTTTCTAGGGTGTAAAATAAGTAAGGCCACTCTACACGGTCGAAGGCCTTCTCCGCATCTAAAGACAAAATAAGGGTGTCAATATTATAATTATGAGAAAGCTCGAGAACATTAAGAAGTCTTCTGACATTATTGCTAGAATTTCTACCCTTGATGAAACCTCTTTGGTCTTCAATTAATTGTGGATGGAAGAATATTCTCCAGTCGTAATGCAAGGATTTTGGAGGGAAGCTTTAGATCTACATTTAGCAAAGAAGTTGGTCTATATGACCCGCAATTCTCTGGATCTTTTCATTTTTTATGGATAAGGGAAATATTAGCCTCTATAAGTGACTGAGGTACCTTATTTATCTCGAAAGAGTGGTCGAACATGGCTAACAAGGGGTCTATTAACAAAAGTCCAAATTCTTTATACAATTCGCTCCCCAGGCCATCTGGGCCTGGAGATTTACCGGACTGTAACTTACGCAGGGCCGCAAGAGCTTCTTCCTTTGAAATAGGGGCATTTAAGATCATTCTCTGTTCATCAGATATACCAGGGAGCGTTAGTCTGTCAAAAAAAATTCCATGTGGATAAAGTGTTGAGGAGAATATTTAGAATGATATAAATCAGAATAGGACTGCTTGAATGAACCCTAGAATCAAATGATTGTACTCCCATCGAGTCCCTAGTAGAAGTGATGAACCGAGGGTCAAATTTATTCTTCAGCAAATAAGCCAAATGCTTATTAGGTTTATTTCCATGTTCATATAAATCTTTATTTTAAGAATAATAATTTAGTGTTGGTCTGAACTAAGTTTAGAGAGGCACGAATTGCACTCAGTTTCTCCAGATTAACAGACGAAGGATCGTTCACATGATCTTAAGTAGCCATTTTAAGTTCTAATTCTATGCGGCCCTGCTTCTCCATTCGTTTCCGTCTCGTTGTAATAGAGTATGATATAGCTAGTCCTCTGATATAGGCTTTACAAGTCTCCCATAACAGGGATGAGTTATTGATCAAGTCTGAATTAATTGACCAAAAAATTTTAAATTCCAAATTAAAGTATGAGAGAAGCATGTTATTAAAAAGAAACATTATCATTAAACAATGCATTGAATCTCCAGTATTTGGTAGATTTTAAGGGGGTTCTTAACATCATGTCCAAAGTTACCATGGCATGATCAGAAACAACCGTGTTGTTTATAGTACAACTGGAGACACAATGCAGAGCTGAACTGGGAGTGAAAACATTATCGATCCTAGAATAAGGTGGGAGGGGAGTAAAAAGGAGGGGAGTAAAATGTAAATTCTTTTTGCAGTGGATTGAGAGTTCGCCAGACATCAACGTAGCCCAACTCTTCACACAGAGCAGATAAAGTCTTAGATTGCTTAGAGTGAGGACAATTCCTAGGAGGGAGTCTATCCAAAGAGGAATTCAGTACACGGTTAAAGTCCCCCCCTACAATCACTGTCCCGGCTGCATTATCTAACAGGTCTGAGAATGCCTTGGTGAGAAGCTCAGTAGAAAAGTTTGAGGGAAAGTATAAATATAAAATTGTTATCTCCTCCCCAGACAATAACCCCCTAATAATCACATAACAACCTCGCTTATGTTAAACACTACTCAAGACCTTAAAATTATCATTTCTATTCACAAGGATAGCCACCCCCCTGCTACTTGTCCACCTATGTCTAAGATTAGCGTGCTCATTGTCATTCAAATGAGTCTCATCCAAATCAACACGTTCTTTATTTAGCCAATCAAATACCTTGCGGGTTTTATGTTTACCGTGCAATCCCCTTACATTCCACGTAGCAACTCTCAACGTGCTATTAGCCATGTATTATATATAAGGAGAATGCAATTAAACTATAAAGAGGCAAATAAAAATAACCTGGGCTTTCCATATAAATATTGAGGTTCCGCAGAGCGTAGGGAGAGAAAGAAAAAAAGAAAATCCTTCCCGGGCAATAGAACATACAGTTGAACTTTGAAACCGAACGTAACACAACAGAACCATACATAACAATAAAACTTTGAAAAGAAAAGGAGGCGTTTTCCTTTTTAACCAAAAGGAATCCAAGTCCAAAAAAGACACCTCTTTCAAACCGAAAACGGTACACTCTCAAAAACAACTCACCCACGAAGCAAACTAGCGTTACAATCAGTGTTGGGTGTAACACGTTACAAAGTAACGCGCTACTGTAATTAAATTACTTGTTCACTGAAAAAGTAAAGTAACGAATTACTGTTAATTTTTAAGTAATTTAATTACAGTTACTTTCAATGTACTTTACAATATCCTGCGTTACAATATAAAATAATTAAATTCGCTGAATCTCATAGTTTATTTTTTTTAATTTATCTTCTTTTTGTAAAAGTTAAATTTTCCGCTTTAAAATCGCTTTACTGCTGGTGCACGTGATTCGCGACTGTATGCGACAGTCGTGTTTAAAGTGGAGGAGACGTTCGGCTCGGTCGTTCGGGCAGACTCGGTGTGACTCGGTCGGACGCAGCTAGTGACTGTTTTCCGTAATGACAATACGTATTCAAGTCACTTCGCTGTTGTGAAACACGCCGATATGAACATTACAGTAGGTACTTTCTGTAGAGAAAACACTGTCGGCCGCTGTTCATAGCGCGAGTATCTGCTGCTGAAGCGCTGAAACGGCAGCTAAACACAGACGACACGGAAGATGATGAACTTGATTTAACGACAGCAGAAAGAGTCTGAACGTGTCTGAAGCTTAACATACGATTGCAGGTGACTTTGTGGTAAAGACGCTGCGTCTTGCAGAATCGAGTCTTTTAGCCGCATTGTCGCAGAATATATTTTGTTTTTTGGAAATTTTGTTTTATGCAATGTAATAAAGATGATTCAAAAAACTAAAAGGCTTCGACTATTTCATGTTTTATTTGTTATATTTTTAAATAATTTGTTTTTTGAAGATTTATAGGAATTTTAAAAAGTAATTGGTTAAGTTACTCATTAGGTAATTACGTTACTTTTCAGACACAGTAATTAGAAAAGTAATTTAATTACAAAATGGTAAAGTAATAAGTAATTAGTAATTGGTTACTTTTTTAAAGTAACTTACCCAACACTGGTTACAATGAGCCATCAGCCATGAATGTGAAAAAGTAAATCCCACGCTCTGGCTCTGGTCAATGCCCCGCGATGCTTAGGTTGAATAGCCCCGCTCTTCAAAAGGGGACCGCGGAGCTATCAGGATGTGAACCACCAGTTGCAGCACCGCGTAGATGTTGCTCCTTCTCAGTGATACATTTTGAGACCGCCGCTGGTGTGTCGAAGACCTTGGTGGTGTTTCTCGCAGCGTTCCTGTGTATAGCATATACGAATATAGCATATACAGCTTTCCTGGGTATAGCGGGCCCTGATCTCCTGCAAGCGGTGTTTAGCCGGATCAAATTCCCTCCGTTTGCGGAGCACAGCGGCGGAGAAATCTTGAAAGAAAGATATCCTGCTGTTCCCGAACTGCAGAACTCCATCCATAGACAACTTCCTGCTTGCATCAAGAATCCTCTGTTTGTCTCCGAAGTTATGCATGCGCACCACCATGGGCCTGGGCCTTTCCTTGACACCTGGCCGGAGAGCTGAGATGCGGTGAGCCCTTTTGATCTTAATATAGCCGCCTTTGGTTTGCAAATGAAGAAACTCCACCAACCATTTCTGTAGAAATAGCACCCTCTTAGTGCCCTCTGTCACTTCCGGTAAGCCGAGAATGCGAATATTTTTGCGCCGTCCTCTGTTTTCTAGATCGTCTACGTCAGGGGTCTCAAATTCAATTTACTTGGGGGCCGCTGGAGGCAGAGTCGGCTGGGCCGCATCAGGTTTTTCCGCATCATTTCCGCAATATATGTCATTTCCTCAATGTACGTCATTTTCGCATAATGTAATCAGTGGTGGTTCTAGGCATGGACGAACGGGGCAGTCGCCCAGGGCGGCATTTTTTCATGTCACATGGGGGCTCCACGAGCGCTCTGAACAAATTTTTTTTCTGTAAAGTATCAATACGTTTGTGACGCCGACCCGTTTGTGTGTAGTGCACAGAAAACGAAAAATGTAAAAACGGAGGGAGAGGAAGAGCGCAAAAGCAATACGTGTGAGTGTCTCTCTCTCAAGAAGGGAGCAGGGAGGATTTACTCGCTTATAAGTCGGTCTGCTTATTAGTCGACCCCCCCAGTTTAGCTGTGAGATTGTGGTGTTCTGTTTAGACCCCCTTATAAATCGGGAGAAAGAAGTGAGAGAAAAGTGGAAAGATAGAAATGAGTAGAAACCCATTTTTGTGTTTCATATAAAGACAATTCTGGTTATTTGGGGCCCATCAGGAGACTAAAGCTCTAGGCACGCACCCTCTTCCGAAATAAGGTGAGAAGTAATCCTTAAAATATCATCACTTTATTTTTTCACAACTTAATAAACGACCTGTTCAGATGCTCTTTAAGCCTATAGAAATGATAAAACTATTCGGACATTCTTGGTGGTAAAAGAAGCACAAAATCAAAGTAACCCTGTTTATTTAGGTTTGTATTCATCTATTTAAGTTATTGTTATTTATGTTTAAGGTTTAATTTATTATTGGTATGGTTGCATTATAATTTTAAAGATTTATGGGAAAAGTGCCCCGCCCCTTTAAGAGCGGACTGTGTTTTGGGAATACGTTTGAAATCCACAGTGTGAGTGTGACTCGTTCATTTGTGAAGCTCCATGCTTTTACCTTAAAGAGCAGAGCTGAGACGCCCGCGCAGAGAGAGAGAGACAGAGAAAAGCTGAGCGCGGCACACGCAGCCTGTGTGTGTGTGTGCGTGCGCGCGAGAGAGAGACCAGCATCACCAGATGTGGAGAGCTTTTGCTTGTGCTGTGCTCGCGACTGTTCTGAGTAAAATATTTTTTATTTCGGTAGACCTAATATAGATAATAGATTTTTTTAGATTTTCTATTTATAGATTTTTTTATTTATTTATTTCTTTTTTCTCGCGGGCCTCACTTACATTAAACTTTAATAATAAGGTGGGGGCCACAAACTATCGTCGGGCCGCGAGTTTGAGACCCCTGGTCTACGTGATCGGCGAGCGTTGTGACTTGACTCTCAAGGGCCAAAACACGGGCCTGCATGCTCTCGGCTAACTCCTCCGCCGAGGCGACTCTACGTTCGGCCTCGTCCAGCCTAGACTTACATTGCTCCAGTTGTTGAGAGTGAGCCTGTACAGCCTCAGCCAGCGGGTCGAGTTTGGCGTCTATTGTTTTGGAAATTGTCTCCGTCATGTGTTGAAACGCCTTCGCCATGGCCAG
Source organism: Paedocypris carbunculus (assembly GCA_028128575.1). Taxonomy (NCBI): domain Eukaryota; kingdom Metazoa; phylum Chordata; class Actinopteri; order Cypriniformes; genus Paedocypris; species Paedocypris carbunculus. Next base: position 551,406 of record SOMO01000016.1, on the reverse strand, counting down.
GCGTAACCCAAGTTTGTCGTTCGCATCATCCTCGCAATGTTCCAGCGTGGTCGGGGGAAAGTCTTTCTCCGTATCTTTTTTTGAGCGAGGCATTTCCAAAAATGATTGGGGCCAAAAAGATTCCAGAGACATAATATTAAAGTCGCATAACCAGAGTCGCGGGATTGCGCCCTAAATAAATGAAAAATTTAGCTGATTGGAGCGGAGCTATTGAAAAATGCTGTTACTCCCTCTTCGCCATCTTACGCCTCCAACATATTACACTTTTATAAATATGTGAAATAATATATGTTGCAGTTCTGTTGTTTTTGTTGCTTGTAACTTTGATTACTATGATAACTAACATGCTGTTAATCTCAGAAACTTTTTGAAACATAATCAAATAATTGTTTGTTCATGTGGGGTATATCGATGTTTCTGGCAAATGGCTACACAGGCTAGACCAAGCATGAGCAAACTACAGCCCGCGGGCCACATGCGGCCCGTGAAACATTTTAATCCGGCCCGCGGAGCTTGTAAAAAATTAAATCAAAATCATATACCGTATTTACGCGAATATAAGCACCCCCCCTGATTTTTCAATCATAAAAAAAAATTACAAAAGTATAATTTTTTTTATTTTATATATTATTATTACGGGACTTTTAACTCAAACGAGAGGCGATGTATTGCAGTCAGTCAGTGGCTGTGACAACATGGTGAGAACACGTCCGAGTTGTGGGAAGCTTCAAAAAGACCGGCATTTCCAACACACTGGACGGAACTGAAACCGCGAGGGGATAAATGTTAATTCCGCTTGCCATAGAAGCGTGCAGCTCAGCCGATGACGTCAGCGGTGCGTCTTGTTCCTCTGAGTCGCAGCAGCGAAGACATAGAGTAAAACAGGTACGAAAATCATTTCTTATAAATCGGATATTAATAGTCACTTGTTGCAGCGGTTAAAAAAAACAAAACCCTAGCTTCTTGTTGTTTCTANAGTAAATTTTGGTCTTACATATAAGTGTTATCCATCAACTGAAAGTTTGATGTACATATTTTTTTTAGGTTATACTCTTAATAAAAACAGGACTGTGATAACCGTTTTTCTGTGCTCACCGATTTTCGTTACAGTCAGCATTACATTTTTCTGGTCACTATGGTTTAGGTCAAAGAAAATGTATACATTTGGTATAGTCATTTTATTAACCAGTTAAATCCTGCATACTCGCCTTTTTCTTTTTGTTTGTAAAACCAGTTTGTACTGGGTGTTGGGTTTTCATTTTCTTGTGTTATTGCAGATGTATGTATTGTGTAATGATTTGGCCAATAATTATTTATTCCCGATTTATTTAGAATCGGGTTATTTGCTTTGTGTTAATGTTTAATTTTGTAAGATTTGTTTTTATTTCCTGTTACTCCTCCGGATCAAAGTGGGTTGGCCCAATCAGTTTAGGCGGGAAAACTGGCCTATAAAAGCCAGGCCATTTTGATTGTGAGGGGAGGGTTGGGAAGGTTGGTTGTTTGACATTTGAACCAAGGACACGTTTTGTGCAAGTTAACCTTTCTCTTGCATTTAGGAGAAATATTATAGTTTGAACGTAAAGCACGCTGTCTGGTTAAGTGTTACTCCTGCTTGGTGGAGATTTATTTTTAATTCTGTACAAGTTCTTGTTTTTCTAAATACATTTTTGTCACTGAAGTTCGTCATCTGTGTGGCTCCTACCACTTCTCTTTGGCCCAGCTCTAGGCGCGTTACGACAAGGACGTTGTAAAAAAAAATAATAATAACTGAGAAGTTTTGCCTTCTCTTTGTCAGCTTAAAACGAACTGTAACCTAATAAATACTTATCACTCTAACATGAAACATATGTCTACATAAAGCTTAGAAAGTCTGTTCTTAAAGTGTAAGTAAATACAGTGTTGTCTGTTTATCTAATCCGTATGAATCCTTCGGCTTTTTGAACAAAGTTATTTGCAGTTAAAAAGGAACTGTGTCTGTGTCACTTAGCGCCTAAGTGCCAACACCTGATCTCAATGACTGTGAGCTGTGAATCTTAATGAGCCTCGGCTCTCTTGGTTCTATGCCAAACCAAAAGTAAAAAAAAATTGCAATTGTGATTAATAGCGTAAAAAAAATTGACGGGATTAAGCACTTAAAATTAATCATGTGCGTTAACTCGTTAACTTTGACAGCACTAGTTTATACGTATATATTCTTTCACGCGGTGTAATTTCGCCCCTATATGGCTAATATAATTTGTATTTTATTTTATTATAAACAATATAATATTACATTATATTATTAATATTATAATTACTACACAAAATACATAATTATATGCATAAATAACAAATGCAATTAAAGACATTTCTTCGTTAATCTCTTCTCACAGTCGACTTAAGAGCTGTTTATTATTACCAAACAAGGTCTGATGATTTTCACGTTGATATTTTAGCATGGGTGATACGTTTTCCTAACTGTCACGTACAGCGTTTTACATTCACAAAATGTTTGGAAAACGTTGTTTTTATTAAAAGAATATAAATAATATGGAAACCAAACGTGCTGTGCGGATAAAAACCATGTAGACGTAAACTCAAAACACAACGATTTAACAGAAATATTAATATCGCCACGCCCTGTCAGAGAGTTAAAGTAGGCACAGTCAATACACTGCTAAAAATACATTCTTGACAAGCCAAAAAATCTCGAAATTAGATCATAAATCTAATTTTATAAACCATTTTTTTTCTTACAAGATAACACCTACGGTATCTTCTAATTGAGAGTGAAAAATGAATTTGCTTGTTTAAAGAAATTAAGGCTCGTTTCAAGGAGTTTTATCAAGTAAAATGTTCTCACCCCATTGGCAGATAATTTTACTTGGTGTTTTTTTTACTAATTTAATTTTTTATTTTCTTGTTTTTTTATGTGCTTTTCTTTTGCAGTGTAGTCAATGAACTCCAGTTGCAGAAGCCTAACATAATCAGAAACAGTAGGAGTAATCGCAGATATAAAAAGGGGAAAAGCAGTGAGCAAATAGGCCCAGTGTTATCACCTTCTGAAACATCTGACAAATCAAACTCAAACACACTCTTTACACATATCAAACAACCATTGCTTTATTTTCCATCATACATAAGTGAAGCACATTTTTGATTTATAAACTTCCGTTAAACGAAACCAAGTGAGACAAGCAAAACATTTGAATTGTACTCATCTTTCAAAAAATCTAAAGCCTTCATCAAAATTTTCCAAAGGTTACACTTGTAGTTTCTTCTGGATCCAAGAGCGCAGTAGCTCTAGTTCCTGCCGACACATCTGATGGTTGAGGTCTGGGAAAGAATGGAAAGACGAGCCGAGTCCAGCTGTTTTTAGCTGCGAGTTTGTCTCCTCACCCCAGCTGTAAGGAACAAGCTCATCGCGTGCTCCATGACACTGAAAAAGTTCAGGTAGGGGGCGCTGTGCTGCATCTGACACCGCCTGTGAAGAACACGTCCTCTGGCATTATTATACAGTGATCCCTCATTTATCGTGGTAGATACGTTCCAAGACCGACAGGTGCTTAGAAAATCCACACAACATTTACAAAAGGCACAACATTTACGTATTATTTAACACTTATTCAGATTTTTAAAACACTTTTTTCACGTAGTATTCTTTATTAAAGATATTGTTAACAAACATCTCCCCGCCACATGCGTCGTCCCCGCGGAGATATTAATTTTCGGAGATATAAAGTATTTGAATAGGGGGATATAAGGTGCGAGCGCACGTTTCCTGCCCCTGGGGCTCGTGCGGTGGTCGCGGGGGGACGTCCGACATAGCGATTCGCATCTCCGCGTCGAGACTCATCTGGCGAGGTCCGTCTCGAGCCACTGCGAGCATCCTCCGCCGAGATACGGTCGGGAAAAAATGAATCCACGAATATACGTAATAAAAAAAAAAAATCCGCGATGCAGTGAATCCGCAATAGTCGAACCGCGAAGTAGCGAGGGATTACTGTATTATACCGTATTTATGTGAATATAAGCACCCGTTTTTTTTTTTACAAACATCGCATTTAATCACATTTCAAATATGCACGTAAATATAAGCGCTCAAATATAAGCGGCAACATTTCTTGTCAGGAACAATCACAAATAAACACGTCGTCTTTATGCAGCTGTGTGCGCTTTGTTTCTTTCTTTAAAAATGGTCTGGAGGCAGACGTGCATATAAGTTTATTAGCTCAATAACAGTAATACAGAAACAACAGACACGCTGTGATACTTAATAGAGACAAAATAACACTATAAGTAAGATTAAACGAAATACAATCATTAATATTTGAACAGACAGACGGTAGATCTAACAGCTAGCACCTGAAAACGAGTCCACAAGCAAAAGCTTAAAAAAAAAAGCGAAAAAATAAATTCTTTCTTCGGAAAAACTAAATCGTTCAAAACGAAGAACAGAATCAAATTGCTCTGTCTGCTACACAGAGAAAAGCATTGTTGTGCTGATATACACGTTAAACAAAAAACGAGTTCAGTCAGCTTTAGTCTGCAGTGAGCAGTGAAGATTATGGTAGGTGTAGTTTCTGATTGCTAAAATTAATTTTTTAAGCTCTAAAGCCCCCAAAGTGGCGGTAAATACCACGGTAAAAACTATGAAAAGTCCGCGCTTAGAGTCTGTCAGCGCACGACAGACGTCCGTCTGAGACGCCGGCGCCGAAANCTTTGGCTTGTGCAATCTATTTAAAAAATTACAGATTAAACGTGTATCCAAATGGTTTGGAATCAAAGTGGATGATTTTGATTGAATTCAGATGAACAGTAGTGTTGCTTTTATGGAGCAAAACAGAGCAGAAGGTAATGACTTCATGATGTTTGTGATGATTCATGGCGGTTATGGTGTTCAGCGCGTGACTCAGCTTCTCCTACGAGACGTGTCATGTGACGGCGTGTAAGCGAGATGAAGTTCGGAGCGAGAGAAGAACTCCCACTATGAAGTTCTCATCGCCCGGGCAAATTAAAAGACATTTATTGGTCCAAGGTTTTTCTCTCTCCTCTCCCACTGTTCCTTCTCCCGCTTTGCTTTTCCAGAAAAGTTCCTTCAAAATCTCGCAATTATTTCTTTTTTAATATACAGGCTTTCAATTTCCGTCCAAATATTGACTGGCGTATTTCATAAGGGCCTTTTCAATCTTCTCGAGCTATTGTCTTCTTGGTAAACGAGATGTTCCGTGGCTTCTCGTCTCCAGATGTTGGATGTCAGATCCTCACATCTGGAAGTCGTTCTCAAACTCCCGGTTTCTACCATGATGCTCTTTGGTGGGGATTAAACCGGACAGTTGACCGATGGCTTTAGCTGGGAATGGTGGACGTGTGTGTGGCACTGGAGGTGAAAGAAAAGCGCACTTAAAGGGAAATAAACCAGCTCCTAAAGGCCTTCTGATCACTGAAAAGCTGTGGCGTGAATGGCCAGATGGATCGAAGTGAAAGAAGAAGTGATGATTTTCCAGCAGGGTTTCTTTCCGAGAACTTCTCCAGTTTGGACGAGTTGTTCTNAAAGGGAAATAAACCAGCTCTTAAAGGCCTTCTGATCACTGAAAAGCTGTGGCGTGAATGGCCAGATGGATCGAAGTGAAAGAAGAAGTGATGATTTTCCAGCAGGGTTTCTTTCCGAGAACTTCTCCAGTTTGGACGAGTTGTTCTTCAAGCAGCAGGAAGCACGTAAAGCTAAATACAACCCCAACAAACTGATCCAAGGTCATCCNCATTTAATTTTACAACATTTCAGCAAGCCAGTAGGTCAAGTTAAACATTTTAGTTTGAATTATATTTTATACTCGGGTGTTGCAATATGCCTGATAAATATTTGCATATTTGTAACACATTTTATTTCATTTATTCTTTGAAACTTCATTATTAATTTATGCAATTGCAATGCCTTTGTTTTAGTAAATTTAGTACACCATCATAGCAATAAATGCAATTGTTTCGGTGTTTCGGTTTTCGGCCAGGCTTTCCTCTTTTTCGGTTTTCGGTTTCGGCCAAGAATTTTCATTTCGGTGCATCCCTAAAATAAATAATAAGATTTATTTATCTTTGAGCCTGAAAAATCAGGGGGGTGCTTATATTCGCCTAAATACGGTATAATGTACACACATTCTTACCGCCCATCAGTATTAGGAATTGTCTTTACCTGATAAACGACCGAGTCTTTGTTCAGGAAGCTGGAGAGTGCGAAAACTCCAGCAATGTCCTGGTGGTACCTGCAGACCAGGTGCAGAGCCATTGCGCCACCCATTGAGAAGCCTCCTATATTAAAAATAAGCAGAAGTGTTCCTCAGAAATCAAAGTTTATAGGCTTCCTACAGTTTTTGAAAAGTCAAGAGCTTTCACGGTCCACGCTAAAAGTTTTTCCAGCACCATACAGTTGTGGTAAAATATATATTTAAAGGTCTGGCTAAATATGACCAAAATGAAGCACGAACTACATACAACATTATCAAAATCGAACTTTTGCATGAGATACCAAATACTTCAATCATTTGACAATTTTTGCCTCAACAACTACACACTGCTGGGCTAAATGGAAAGCACAAGCATCTAGTCGGCTTTGCCATATACTAAAACATCAGAACACTATGATATTGCAACTTTTTATATTGACTTCAAAAAAGTAAACAGATCTGTGCAACATATGCACAGCAGATATGCTGGTATTTACATGGACCTGTACAAAAATATTCTAAAGAAACAGTACATTGAAAATCACAATTACAGATTAAAAAAAAAAAGGGAAAAAAAAAAAAATAATAATCTAGACATCATTGTGCTGTCATTTAGAATATTTTTGCCATTTAGTTCATATACTTCTAGTTTCATTTTGAACATGTGACTTATGTACAATTGTTCAGTGAGTTGTTAACAGAATTAGAAAAAAAGTGTTATTCTGAAATGGTAAATATGTGTAAAGCATGAAATGCGTTTAGAGTTTTGGAAACTAGAAGAAGTTTTCCTCTCTGTGCGTTAGATGAAATAATTGTGCTCCGTGAGTAATTTTAGTGTGTTAGCAATTGTAACTGTACATTGCGTTCTGGTTTATTAAATTTTTACCTTACGAAACTGCTGCCGGCACAAATTAATTAGTATTTGTTGTAAAATACATATAATTAAATTCAAGCATTTTCAAGGATTTCAAGCGCCCGTAGGAAGTCTTAGCAAGTTTAGATTCAGTGTGAAGAATCACAGCCGCACTTTTAGAACATCTGGGTAAAAGGGAGAACATGTGAAAAAGTACATCACTGCTACAATTCTGTTGATCCGATCAGCAACAACTACAAACAAGACGAGCGTCTACTCATCTCATGTGTTTCTGTACTCTTATATTTTTGATTATAAAAAAAAGGAAAAACTGGAAAATAAGAAAAAAACAGAGTCATCAAACTGCATTAATATTGCAATGCATTTGCCATTGACGTGCGAAAATTGACAATTTAAACAGAGAATGAGCTCAATAGTTAATCCACAACATCAATTCATTAAGTCAACCTCCCCCTTCTTTTCCCCTAGTATATTTATTCTCTCTCTCACACACACAGTGAAGAAAAATATGAAACATTTTCTTCTGCGCTTTAGACTGACCACAATAAAAGGTCACCTTGAAAAGCTAATAAAGCCATAAAATAATTACAGCTATAAATTCATATTTAGGTAAATGACAAATTTGATTTAAAGTTCAGATCTCACACGTTTCACACACAGATTCTTCCTCGGTTCATGGATTACAAAGGTGTTATCGGTTGAATCTAGCGGTTCTAGTGCCGACGATGCATTTCTCGAAGCTGAGTGACTCACCGAGCATTTTTAGCGGAGAAGAAAATGTTGTGATTTAAGAAGATAATATTTCACCAGCCTCATAGGAACATGTGTTTTCTGAATCAGCTTCCTTGGAGAAGAGTTCAGGGGCTTTTCTGTCCCAGCATGCACCGAGTTTTCACACAAACATGTTTTATTATGTGACTTCTCGCTCACAACCATTTGGCCATAAGCGTGTGTTGTTGCTTTTCTGCTAACTCCTGGTATGTTAGTGTAACCCTCTGCATCTAGTACAAGCTCCAGAACTGCGGAGAAATTAAGATTCTCAATACAATTAAGTGTTTCAAAACACCAAACAGTTACATTCTGTCAAAACAAACACAACACTAATACAACTTTAATTATAGCGAACATGATTCTGTATTATTCTGGACAAAATTCAAAATCCTTAACTAGTGATTTATTCCAAAGGTCGTGGTCAGAAAAACATGCAATGGTCATACACGGAAAAGGTCCAAACATGAAACGAGGCTAGACTAGAGAAGACTAGACTTTCACGCCAAGACGACAGACCAACACATCAGACAATCCGACAAAGACACAGTAGGCGGGATATATGTTATACAAAAAATAACGATGTGACAATGACAAGAACAGAAAAGCTCATTCAACAGACTGTGTTAACTCGGTAACACTTGTAAGGAAGATGTAAGGAAGAACGGAAGATTGCAAGGAATGTAAGGAAGAACTAGTTCAAGTTCAAGTTCATTTATATAGCGCTTTTCTTATTCCGAGACCAACGCAAAGACGCTAAACTAACTAAGCCAACTTGTTTCTACATTATCATTTTGAATAAATGTTATCAAGTTCACAATTTATAATGTGTTGGTATTCTTTCCTCATTGTTACTTTACATATTTGCCATGCTTATATATTGTTGACTTTTTATGGAATACTCTTGAACCTGAAAATGTTATTTATCGACTTATACGCGCGGTCTACCGAAATAGAAAGTATTTTACTCTGAAACAGTGCGCATATATTTCACCATTTCTCACGAAAAAAATAAACAGCAGAGACACGAGCGTAGACACAATTAACATTTATGACGTGAACTAAATACATCTTTCAGAAAACGGTCATGCTGGCCGATGGCTGCTCCGCTTTCACGCATTTTTTCCCTGTAGTATCCCGATGTGCCCCAAAAAACCACAATTAAAGGAAACCCAACATTCGGTTTCTACTCATTTCTATCTTTTTTACTTTTCTCTCATTTCTTTCCCCTGTCTTATAAGCGGGTCTAAACAAAATACCACAATCTCACAGCTGAAGTGGGGGGGGGGTCGACTTATAAGCGGGTAAAAACGGTAATTTGGTTGGGGAAGTGTGATTAACTAGTTAATTTCTTTTTACGTATGACAGCACTAGCAAAAATACATACATATAATAAAAGAATAAAAAAGAACATTATTATTAATTAACTATAATGATATTTATCTCTCTATATATATATATATTTATGCAACTATAATAAATATATTATATTTGTTGCGTTCATAGACTACACTTCCCATGATCCTGTGTTTCTGTTCAGGTCTGGTGTATCATCGTCCTCTGTTATCAGTTTCACCTGTTTATCATCTGTCTTGTTATTTAAGTCTTCACCCGTGCTTTCATCCGTGGTCAGTCATTAACGTTGCACTTCGTCTGTACTGCTGTCTTCTGTAAGTTTATCGTCTTGTTTTCGTCATTAAATGTCTGTTTGATGTCACCACGATCCCTGGCTCTTCATCACGTCACCCTCATTTGTCCCGGATCGTAACAATATTATTATATTTATAAAATATATGCAACTTCGTCTTTTTTCTCAGATTATTCCGAACGCCATAAATTATAAGAATTAAAAGCTTTTCCCATTTTATTTTATGACCAAATTTTCTACGTGAAACTTTTTCAAAGTTTGTCCAGAAAAATGCTCCATAAGAATAAACAATCCGATTGATGATTAATTCTAAGTTGATGCAAAAATGCGGTCGCCTTCGAGGGAGACCGTCCAACCAGCCCCTGGACGCTGTGTATTTGACCCGCCCAGTGACGCTGATTGGCACACCCATGAAATACTTGCAAATTGCGTTTTGTCCTTTTCTGCACATCAAAGTGACCGCAACAGACTTGGGAAAGCAATTTAAAAAACCTTTCCAATTTTCTACAAAAAACCGCTCCATAGAGCCGACCCAAACTGTGATTCCTATGTTTATCCAACTGATGGAACTTTAAGCCCTGCAAGAAAAACATAACTCAAGCTTGTACTTTGATATTTTTCATCTCATTGCATGGTTCTTAATGACTTTCTTGCACTTTTAACTCCTAATGTAGTGCATGAACTCAATCACCCACATTTTAGAGATGAGGCTCGAAAGAAACCTGAGAATCGTCAGGAATTTGTCGTAGCCCCTCTTGGCAACAAATGAAAGGGATGAGTAACTCAAGTTTCATTTAACGCACTAAAGGCGAGACTTATGAGTGGAACAAGCAGAGTTTGAGAGCGGAAAACCATTATCATACCGATGATCACGCGGTGTGTGGGTATTCCTGCTCGGATCTCATCCTGGACCACGGCTCTCAAGTTCTCGCACATGGAGTCTATAGAGGCCAAATGCTCAAAGCAGTCTGGAGAAATCCTTAGCCGATCAAACCAGACGTTTGACCGAGCTCCGTGCATTGGTGTGTATGGTCTGAGAAAACACGCACACACACACAGTAAGTCTGTGTCTCTACTTGGACAACTGCTAAACATCACTGATAACCCCAAAGTTGTGTGGACTGAGACAGGTTTTACTGTTTTTTTTTTCTTTTTAAATAAGCGATTGATTATTTTGTTTATTGCCATTCCAGCATTTTACAATTTTTTTTGATGCAATTTTTTTTTAAATATGTACAAAAACGCATACAAGATTGTCTCATGCCAAGTTAAAATTCATAATAAACCTGACAATATGTATCTTTGACAAAAACTCAACAATCTTTGATGGATAAACATTTAAAAACAAGTCTTTTGGTGTCTCTTGATTGAAAAAAAGTTTGTCTCATGGTTTTAAAAACAGGGCACTCCAGGAATATGTGCTTTTTACGAATAATGGATAATCCACTGGGAATTGTATTAGGTAGAGTAAACCTAATCGTATTGAAATAAACTGGCTAAAACCAAGAATTTTCTGAGATGTATTACTCGTGAAAAGCATAAACACGCCACACTAATACATAATACTACTGTACTTGGTGGATTTCATTTTAGCCTTATTTGCTTTTGAGGTTTTTGATTTTTTGTTCAGCAGTTTGGTCAATAGTTTGTAGCTGTTTGTTAATACAGCATTTTTACTTCATTTCCCTTGTTTCCCTGCGGAAAACAGCCAGTAAATTTAATCCAGATTAATATGTTTGTAACTATCCAATCATTATTTCGGTGCAGGTTCCTGAATCATTATTATTTCTCACATTTATTTGTCAATGTAATGACATTGAAGTTTTATTTTCATATCTTGACCGGTAGGAATTAGATGCAGTGCAATATCCTTACATTTTACACCACAAAAGCACGTAATCTGACAACTACAACATGTAATAAGTGACAGTATCAGGTTACTGGAAAATAATAATACCACATTGCTCATGAGTAAAATATTACGTGTATGAGATTATATTACTTACAATCATAAGTAATGAAATGTTAAACAAGTGTTGCAATTACCTGGCCACTGCTGTGGGATAAATCACACGGATGTTTTCAAACGCCAGATTTTTCCCCAACACATCAGAAATCCAGCGACAAACTCCCGGGCCCGTGTCTCCTAAAACAAACTTCAAGCTGTCAGCTGATCTCCCCGCTCAATATTAGATCAATAATTAAATCTTGTGGTCAAAACTTTCATGATTATATTCGTGTTAGATTATAATGTTCATGATTTTAGTGATCTGAGTGATTTTAGTGAAACGACCGTATGTGGAAGGGTCTGGATGACCTGGGTCACAGGGCATAAATGCTTACAAGGCTGAATTTAGGAATACGTGTCTGAACTTTGATATGAAACAGCAGATGTGGTCTGATCTTTCTATTAATCATTGAATAATAACTGTTTGTATCAGTGTATAAAAGCAGAGAACCAGCGACCAGAAAGGAGACACACAGACCCTCTCGGTGGTGTGCCTCTGCGACTATTTCTCTTAAGAGAATTGTCAATAAACCTTTGGCGTTGACTTCACCTGAGAATCGGCACCGTCATTTTTCTACCACAATCTCATTAAGCATAAAACCATGCCAATAAAAGGTAAATACATTACAATGCCAATACATTGTATCCAAGCATAAACAATTGTTAGTCATTGAATTCCGGGTCTACAAATGTGAATCTTATGAAGTCATTTTCAGATTATATATTCAGATCATACTGTACTGTACTGTAGATATCCTGTTTCTTTTTTTTTCTTGTACATTTTTATATTTTTATGTGAGTATTTTTATGTGTTCTATTTTATGGCTTTCATTGCTGGAATCAATTTAAGAATTTCATTGTAAAGGGAACTGTACAAATGACAATAAAAGCTTTGAACTTTGGCTTGCCATAACCAGATTATTTTGGCTTGCCACACGCCGCATTCAAGCCACCAACGTGTTTCACCAACGAGCTCGTTTGTCGCGTGCTTGGCACCCTTCGGAAGAAACGCGAGTAGGCGACACATTTCTAAGCTTAGGTAAAAAGTGGCATCGCGTTTATTATCACCTGAACCGTGAAGGAAGATGACTGAGGCGGTGTGTTTCCCGGTCTGATTCACTATACTTCTCTGAAGAGCGACAGTAGCCATCTTTATCGTCATCTTCCCGTTCACTCTCGCGATATTGTTACGTCACTACACATCAACGCACCCCCACCACTGCTTCATAGAACTCCTAAGTGTTCAAATTAAATTAACAATCATGCCATTTTTTGTGAAGTACGTTTCATATTTTTTGGATTTTAATACGTTTTTGCAGGTGAATGGAAATGCTGGTATTTTACATTTCCAATACAGTAAACATCTGTAAAGCATGTCTGCACCAAATTTGTATCTGATAATTTATCTTTAATCGGGTCTTTTTTTTGCAAGGTGTGCACTTTAATTTATTAAAAAAGAATAAGTATTAAACCTCTAAAACTACCAATGGTTTTAGAACCATAGATGTTCTTTATAATTTTAGATGTGATGTATATTTTTTCAAATGTAACCAGCCTAAACACACGTGTGTAAAACAGTTTCTGTAAAGTGTAAATGGTCAGAAATGACTTTTGAACATGTTTTATACACTTGTTTCTAAAAGATTTAGTGCAACATTTGCTTCTTTCTTTTGCCATTTTAGATAGCTGGTGCTTGTCTGATAGGATTCTCAAGTAATACAAAAAACGTGAATTTATGGTTTTTTAAGTGTTTGGGACAGATAAAGAGGAATGCATGACGTCCATGTGAATCCCTGTAAGAAAGCATCACACCGCTCTTACAATAAATGCTGTTTGCTCGTGAAGATTTATGAGCCATCAGGAGACTTTAAACATGCTGGAGTCTTATCTTTCATAAACCAAAAGCTGCTTAACTTTGATTCTGGCAGGTTTCAGTTGCTTTGTGCACTTAGACCACACATACTGTCTCCCAAATCTCACCTTTCCCTCGCAAGCTATTTCTCTCTGGATAGCATTTTAAAATGAGGAGTAAAACGACGACAAAGTTTTGACCTGGGTGTCGTTAAAAATCTGAATTGTTTTCATCCAATACGGTAAGAAATTCTTGTATGAACAGAGGGAAGCATTAATTATGTATTTAAAGTAAAGCAATGGTCAGTTGGTCATATGTCCACTACACTGCAAAAATGCTCATGATAAAAATTGAAAATATAAAACTAAATTAGTAAAAAAGACTTAAACTAAGTAAAATTATCTGCCAATGGGGTGAGAAATGTTTACTTGGTAAGAAGGCTTGAAACAAGTCCTATTTTCTTAGGAAACAAGCAAATTAATCTTTTACTTTTAATTCTAAGATAGTTAATTTATCTTGTCTGAAAAAAGCTAGATTTATTGCGTAATTTCAAGATCTTTTGGCTTGTCAAGAATTCATTTTTTTGCAGTGTAGGGACTGTATCGAAGCTGAGCTCTGCATTTAACCATGAAGTGAAAAACCCAGAGCAGTGGGGAGCCTTAAGCCGTGGTGTTGGGGGGCATGTGGGTGTCAGAGCCTTGCAGCAATTGTAATAATTGTTTAAAATGGTGGTATCTATTTAAGCACATTGTGAGCATTTACACTGTTTACATTCCTGGTTCTTGTTTCTGACATTGGACATTTGCCTGGTTCCTGGATTATGTAATTCAGGAATCAGGAATTCTTTATACATCCCATTGTGGAAATTTTCATAAACTCTTCATTATTGCTGCCTTGCCGATCTTTGTCTCTGATTTTCACCTTGTCTTTTAAACATTAAAGTCTATAGTAAATATAGTATAGTAAAGTCTATAGTAAGTCAAAGTCAAAGAAACTTTATTTGTCCCTGTCGGGCAATATTGATTGTGCATGTCATAACAAATCAGCTGACCTATTTTCCAAAACATTGTTGTACATACAGTTATTTTTTAATATTTAGGAGTTAATAAAGTTGTCACCAGATCACAAAAACCACTAGTTTTATTGAGATGTTTTTTCTTTCTCTCTATTCTCCTGTGTGTAATCAAATTAGTTCACAAAATATCAAGTGTAAATTTCTAAGAAACAACGAAAATGCTTCACATTTACGATTGTTGTTTTTTTTCCGCTTGCAATCTTCACGTTTTTGTTTGAAACTTTTTTTTTCAGCTTCAGATTAATTTGTTAGTTTCATTTTTTTTCGTTTGGACTTCTGGCACAAGTTTCACGTGGTAGGCAGCCCTGTCTCTTATTGGCTGGTGAGAATTTGGATCGGAAGCATTGTGGAACAAGTTCAGCAAATGTAGACCGTGTAATTTTTTTAATATTGCTTTTTAAATATTAGTGCCCAATAAACCTGGAAAAACTAATAAAGTGTTATTTGTGCACATTATTGCTAAATATATTGCAAAATTGTGGTGGCAAAATATTTCAGAAAAAAAGTAGACATTTTTGTTTCTTCGCATCAAAATACTGTATTATGAAACTGTGTATGTGTGCAAGGATCCCAATAAGGCGATGCATTTTCATTCATTTTTTAAAAATTGACGTTGGATAAATTTGGCACTAAACTGATTCCATACTACTGATGTCTTGCGTGATCTACTACTCGACCCGTAGGAGTGACCAAGTGCCACCGGGAAGGAGGTGATGTCACTCTGAATGACTGCTAGGGGAAGATGGCATTTTCTAGAAGCACTGGACGATCTTCACCTCTACTGACATCCTGGAGTGTCGAGCACGCTTCTACGTCTTGATGGAGCGGATGGAGCCACCTCACTCACCTTGTAGGAGGGAGACTGTTCTGGAACCATCATCACAAAGACTTGTGTAGGGCGCTGCCCTTTTAAGATCGTGGTTCTCAGGGATCAAGTGGGGAAAAGGAAAAAAGGAGAAAGCTATGCTGTTCTGTTGTTAAAGATTTTTATGAAATATTTGTTATATTTAATTAAACTTACATATTCACAGTGTGGTGAGAAATGTTTTCGTTTATAAATCATTTAAGGTTGGCAAGACGTTTCTCTATAGATTGCTAGTGTGTTATTAGCCCCATAGTGGCAAAAAGGAAAATGCTAACATATGTTGTATGTTATGTTACTTTTGGAATATTCGTGTAAAATGTTGCCTTTATTTGAAATAAAGGTTTAGGGATGAAATTTTGGTTTAACTTATGTAAGATTTAATCGAGAGAATGCTCTATAAGTCTGTATTACATCATTTGATGAGAATGTAAACGTTATATGAAATGTTAAAAGAAAAAGTAACTTATTGTGTGCTGTTAATATTTGCAGTTTGACCACACTTGCACATTTACAACCTAAACTATCAGTAAACAACAACACATTTTCAAACCAACCTCCAAATGTGTATGGTGTGAGTTCTGCACTAGTGGATTAAGAAAACCACCCATAAAATGATAACATTAATTTAGACTTATTTTTGTCTAAATCAGTGTTATCATTTTATGGGTAACACTGTCATGTTAGAAAAGCCAGAGGAGACTGGCACCAGTGAGTTGGGTTCTCCATAGATGGATTTTCCTCTCATTCTTTTTTGTTTTGTGACAGAAAACAAAGACTTGTTTTCTGTCACATATATTGCTGCTCACTGGCCAGAACCCTAGTCTAACACAGAGAAAAGAATGGACATAATTGCAATAATTTGTTCAGTTCACACAGCTGCTTTTGGATAGTGAGCGACCGCGAAAAGCACTGATCTTGAACTTGAACCGGTATATGGAAAAATGTACAGGTAGAGACAACAACAAAACCTCGACTGGCTCCACTGTCATATATATATATATTTTTTTTTTTTTTTTACAAATGATTCAAAAGCACAGATGAGAAAACACAGAAAGCCATCCAGAATGCATTACAATTTAAAATTCAGTTTTTTTCAAACTGCATTAACACGCTTTCGGAAAAGCCCCAGTGATCATCTGCACTTCTACGCCCAAAGTCACGTAATGTGTGAAAAGCCAGAGTTTGACCCCTGAAGAGGAAAAAGAATGATGAGAGCTCATCTGGAGGCCATCATCTCTATTCGCACAGAAAGCTGAAATCACCTCTAAATGGGCTGACTCAGAGTGGTCAGTTGTTTTAGTCATTGCCGTGTTTCTTATGAATGTGGCAAGTCTTTCATCAGCACTGACTGATGAGCACTAAGTAGTGCACCAAGAGGGGCCTCGTGGGGGATGAACCGGTGAGATCATGCTTTAAAAAACCAAGATGAAAAGAAAGCAAGCGAGGTGAAAAATCACGGCCGTCAGAGCACGTTCCCCTTTCTCAGACTTTCCAGTATGATAAAAGCTGAAGAGAAGGTATTAGGCTGGATGATGTGATATGCTTTGTTATGCATCCAGAATAGTATTTATACTCCCAAATGAATCACGTCAAATACTTTCTGAACGTTTGTAATAACGATGACATAAATAAGACATACTATTTTCTGCCGTAATTACTGTAATACCCAGAAATCACTTACTCGCTTTAATCCAATTTTCTCGGTTTCAAGCTTACCTGTAGTTTTGATCTGCTGCTCTTATTACTAATATATGTTGGATTGCAGTGTTGTGCAAGTTGCTTCGAAATTGTAATACATTACACATTAATAATAATAATAATAATAATAATAATAATAATAATAATGAGTATTTGTAGGGCACTTTTCACAGTTTTAACTGTCTCAAAGCGCACGTGTAAATATGTAAGAGAATTGTTGCTTTTTATTTAATTTATCGTCTGGATTGTTGGTGTTAACTATGTGGCTGCGGTTATGACAAGACAAAGACAAAGACCTTACTTTACCTTACATTACTTATTGCTCTTTGTAAAAAGTAACAAGTTTACAATATTACTGTTTCAGAAATGCAATGTTACATTACTTCTGTATTACATTTAAGTTACTTTTATCAAAATAAAAACAGAAGTAGAAATCAACATCCTAAAATAACAAAGTATACCTTTTACTTGTATTTTCTTTTACATTCAGTAGTAGGCAATGTTAGGTCAAAATCTATATATGTAGTCTATGGGTGATTTAGATGAAAAGAGATTGTCCAAAAAGGACAATCGGCGCGGCCTCAAGACATATTCAGAAAGGCTTTTTGGGAGTTGATGAACATGCTTTAATATTCTTCAATGGTGCAAAACTAACTTCTATAATAAAAAAAAAAATTAAATCTGTAAAATTAGTCTTGGATTTTATCGATGCTCACGAGACAGGGATTCAAACCAGCAACCTCTTGGACTGAGGTCCAATTTCCTTTCCACTGGACCACAGCACACACATTTGAAATGCATAATTATCTGCTCATAAGTATATATCTCAAGTTTGATATATATCTCAAGTTTATAAAATACAAAGAATTTATCAAATACAAAGGTTTAGATTGGCTGAGTGTCACAGATAGACTTTATGATAGAGCCGTTATTTTGACGCGGACTGTTGCGTCGCGTCACTTCCGCTTTGCGCTGTTGTTTATGTTCGTATTCAGCAGTCTCGTGACTCCCCGGTGTGTTTGTTTTCCTGCTCAGCTGTTTTATGTCACTCCCTGTCTTCCCACGATCGTGATAATTGTCTCATTTATGTTTCAGGTGTTCGTCATTTGTCATGTCATTATTGTCTGGTATTTAATTACGAGTTTATGTCACAGTTCTTTGTCGGATCGTCTCATGTGTTGGTTGTCGTCTTGTCCTGAAAACTTTGTCTAGTTCAAGTCTCTTGTTCAAGTCCTGCCTCGCGTTTGTGTTGAAATAAACCATGTGTCAAGGAATTAACCCTTGCTTCCCCTCTTCTTCCGTGCTGTGCATGGGGATCCATTCCCAAGCCTTGAGACAGCCCTCATTGTGACACTGAGAGAGATAATCAGCAGCTCAGAAATGTTAACTGAATTTGTTTCTTGAAAGAGCCAATGAGAAGCTTGCAGGATCTGTTAGCCAGAATTGCCATTTTTTTACCGTAAATTGAACAGACTCGTTTTTGCTGTTAAGACAGCAATGACTTGTAAACAACACAACTCACAACAAAATAATATACAGTTTGAATACTGTACAAACAACATAGCAACCGTACTTTTCACAATAATGTTCTGCCAACCAAACTATCTTTTCACTGTAAATTGAACGATTTACCTTTTATCCGCCTCTGTGGATATGTATAATAAACATTGCCACTATTACTTATTACGGAAAACTTAATTCAACCAAATTGCCATTTTTTTTACTGTAAAAGCAACGTTTCTTTTTTTTACAGTGTACTCCTATAAACGCCTGGTTTGAAAACGTTGGAAGCAATTACATGCCGGGGTGCAAGCAGATGGTTGTTATTGAGGAAACGACACAAGAAAAAAGAAACACTCCTAGCGCTTGTAACGGCTGGATCAGTGTGTGTGTGTGTGTGTGTGTGTATGCGTGCAGCGGTGATGTGTGTATAATGTGCCTTTAAGAGTCACTTATCTGAGTGGGAGCGCAGCAGCACTGTTTCTGCTTTTTCAAAGTGTGAATTTGTTTGAAAACACTGGTTACTGGATTATATACAGGATCAAGTGCTGTTCTCTATTTCAGACGGTTCTCCTGCTAAGACTGTGTGTTTTTACGCACGTCAGGGCGCACACACACTAGGTACTCTGATCCGTGCCCGGGCGCAGATTATTTGGCCGATGTAGGTACAAAAACGGCTCGGCCTGCAAAATTGGCTCGGGGTCCTGCGACTGGTGATGACGTCACACTACGGTGACAACACTTGGAAAAACCACGTAGAATTGCGATGTTTTTGCCAATAACCACCAGCAGCAGCACCGCAGAATGACAGTCTGAGACGCCGGCACCCCAGACTGTCATGGCGTCAAGACAGTATGGGGCGCCGGAAGTGGGCGGAGCAAGTGTTGCCTTAATAGGCATTTTGTACTTCCATGTTTGCTACTTTTTACAGTTTAAACCCCGCATTAGTTATATTCATGCATTCTTCTTAAACAATTTAATTGGAAAGATTGACTTCCGTATGTATATTGGTTGCATATGTACATACACCTATTGTGACACTTAGTTTTCAATTCACCAGAGATTAAAAAGTCTTTATGTGTGAATTTATATAAAATCAGAGTTAACAATTACGCAATCCTTCCAACACAAATAATTTTACTACTATACACAATAGTTTGTAATTTGTAATAACTTATCCATGTGTTTTGTTGTCACAAATGATTAATAACAATACATTATTTAAAATAATAATAATAGTAGTAACAACAACAACAACAAGAAATGTTTCTGTGAACTTTTTTCTGTGAAAAAAAAAAATACTTTTTTAATACTCTGGAGTTTCGAGCGTGATTTGTCAGCGTAAAATCCCATACGTCATTCCAACTTACCGCCGATCAAGTGGCGTGACGCCATTACCAGTCGCAGGACCCCGAGCTGATTTTGCAGCCGAGCCAATATTGTACCTACACCGGCCCTGACTCGTTTCGAAGAGGTGGACTCGGGCGCGGATTGCAGGTTTCGGGCGCGGTTCGCTTGTAGTGTGAGTGCAAATTGTGCTCCAGCACGAATCAGGGGCCGTGACATCACGTTTGAAACGCTCACAAACGGGAAAATGTGTGAGCCTACTCTCACGAGCAGCACATTTTCGTGCAACAAAAGCGATTGATTGAGCCTAGAGGTTATAAATGTGTGGAATAAGGTCTCAAAATGCTGTTTTCACAACTGGCTTGATTTTGCTCAGTTGCCTTATATGAAAAAAGCTTGATTTAACAACAGCCCGGATCTGGCTTTCAAATTTAAGGTTTGAGTCCATTTTAAACCCAAGGTCTTTAAAAGGTGTGTGATGATAATAAATAGCATGTATGGCATTTTTGGGAGGTTTCTGTATTTTATGACATTGTCTTTTGCAACTGCAACAGTGTAGCAAACAAAAAATGTGTCTCCTGTAAAGAATGCTGAGCATTGCCAGTACTGCCGGTGAGCCTATTATTGATATCTTACTGGTGGAAGTTCATCAAAGCAAGATAAATTATTGCAGAAACAAACTCCTGGAAGAACACATAGTTAAATGCACATTGGCTATACCCATTATGTAATGTAAATGAGCTTATTTCCAGAGATGTAAAGAGTACCAGACAGTCATAAATGAGTAAAAGTACAGAAACTTATTGTAAAAACTACTCCATTACAAGTAACAGGTCACAATTTTCAAGACTTGAGTCAAAGGAGCAAAGTATCGATTTTTAAAATAACTTAAGATTTACTCGCAAAAATAAAACAAAAATATGTGAAAGCAAACTTCATTCATGAGGTTTCTGTTTGTCACGGTTCCCGACTCCGCTCCTTGACTCCTTTCTCACGCACAGCTGGAGGCGATCCAATCACCGTCACTATAAAGACTCTCTGGTCCCTTTATCCTGTGTCTGGCTACGTCAACATATTTTTTTATAGTTTATTACAACGTTGTATTTATTAGCAAATCACAAGAAGTGGTTCAAAACCTGTCGGTGTATGCTGCCGCCGCGTCGGCTGAACGTTCGTCAGAGAGTGAACCGTCCCACTGAGAACCCTATGGAAGTGGATTTGTGCCGTCTCACCCCTGCTGAAGAAATCAAAAGTGTCTGTACTGTGTGGGTCCCAGCCACCAACGGAACGCTTGTCCTACGTGCCCATCCCTCGAGCCAGTATGTACTCTTACGAACATTAATGTGAAAGCATCGGTCTCCATGAGTGTGATGCTTCGTTCACCAACGTTGTGTGTTTCAACACAAGCTTTAGTGGATTCCGAGTCGGCAGGCAACTTTATCAGCTGCAGCCTGCTGACGCGTTTGAATTTGAGCCCGTGTCCCAGTCCTGAGAGATACCAGAGTTCATAGTATCCAGGTTGGTCCCCAGGCCCATGGGCAAATCCGGTTACAAACGCACATGCTACAGTTACAGGTGGGCCAACTTCATTCCGAAGCCATACAGTTTATGATTTCAGAATAATCTACAGCAGAGTTGGTGTTGGGACTGCCCTGGCTTCAGAAGCATCAGCCAGTGCTCAACTGGGACCGGGCCGAGGTGATGTGATGGGGTGAGACGTGCAGGAGAAAGTGTTCTGCCACAGCACTTAAAAGGTTCCCACTCGGCTACCCTCCCACAAGTCCTGGGATTGTGCCTTCGAGTTGTTGCCAGGGACGAAACTGCCCAAGGGAAACACATTGTCTATCTCAACAAATGTGTACTTGAAGGAGGCTCTTGAGCAGGGCTTCATTCGGCCTTCGACTTCCCCTGCTGCTTCAAACTTCTTCTTTGTGGGGAAAAAGGATGGAGGTCTCCCCTCCTGCCTGTTGACTATCGCCAACTTAACGAAGGAACATGTAAGTTCAAGTACTCTCTACCTTTGGTTTCCGCGGGATTGGAGAACTTCTGTAATGCTAAAGTGTATTTCAAGTTGGATCTTCGCAGTGCGTATAATCTGATCAGGACCAGGGCCGGAGACCAGTAGAAGATGGCCTTTATCACGCCCGAAGGTAACTACAAATATCTGGTGATGCCCTTCTGACTCTCTCCGTGTTCCAACCCATGATGAACAAGATGTTCAGCTCGTGATCATTTACCTTGATGACATCCTGATATATTCCCCTGAACTCGCCACTCACGTACATCATGTTTCCAGAGTACTACAGAGACTAAGAGAAAATTATTTTCAAAAATATTTCCGAGACTGGCCCACTCCTTGTTCGGTGCGAGACCTGCAGAGGTTCCTAGGTTTTGCGAACTTCTACCGGCGATTCATCTAAGGCAGGCATGTCCAAAGTTCGGCCCGGGGGCCAAATGCGGCCCTTAATCAAATTTATCATTTATTAATCAAAACCCCAACGGCCCGCGGCCAGTATTCAGTCCCTCTAGGATTTTGTAATTGCGCGATCGCGCCAATTCACGTGAATTCAGCGAAACCCCGCAATTTATTTGCGACCTTGCAATTTCATCACTGCGAATTTACCGCAAATTCAGTTCAGCGCGTGAACACACCATGTGATCTCAAACGCAGAGCCGGCCCGAGGCACACACAGACTACGCTCTTGCGTGGGGCCCCGCGTGAACCAGGGGGCCCCCAAGAGTACATTAATTATATCGGAGATTTTTTCGTTTTAAATAATATTCTATATGCAGGACATCGTTAAGCGGGCGAAAGTTAGAAAGCTTTTAG
>SOMO01000016.1:513150-527589 GCA_028128575.1 Paedocypris carbunculus | reverse complement strand
TTATTATTATTATTATTATTATTATTATTATGTGCTTTGTCCAGTTAGCAAGCAAATTCTGCCTAGGGCCCCCTGAAGGCTTGGGCCGGCCCTGCTCAAACGAATACAGTTTGTTTCACCACGCCCACTCGAGCTTGTAAAAAATGTAATCAAAATCATATATTTTTTTCAATGTTCCATTATGAAGGTTTTTATTGCTTTATTTATGAACACTTTTTAAAAGCAGTTAAAATGATAAATAACTTTATTTGCATTTTAGTATTATATCTGTTTTTTTGCCTTTTTTTAAAAAGGCATTTTTAAATAGAAATAAACACTATTTAATGTTAAATACTAAATTATATACAAAAATGTGTATTTTTTTCCGCAAGCCCGGTCCGGCCCCTTTGTCAAATGTTAGAACCCAATGTGGCCCGCGAATCAAAAAGTTTGGACACCCCTGATCTAAGGTTTCAATACGTTGAGTTCCCCTCTAACCTCTCTTCTAAAGAACAAGCCGCGAAAACTTGCCTGAGACGAGGTGGCAGACCGAGCCTTCTAGAACCTCAAATCGGCATTCACGACCGCGCCGTTGTTGGCCCATCCTGACCTGGAGCAGCCGTTCATTGTGGAGGTGGATGCATCTAACACGGAGGTGAGGGCCATCCTCTCACAGTGGCAGGGGAAATCTACGTTGAGGCCCTGCGCCTACTTCTTGCGGAAGATGTCCACCGCAGAGAAGACCTACGACATCAGCAATCGTGAGCTCCTGGCGATCAAATTGCCCCTTGAAGAGTGAAGGCACTGGCTGGAAGGAGCACGGCACCCAATTGAAGTGATCGGAGTGAACCTTCAGTATCTCCGAGAAGCTCAACCCTCGTCAAGCCAGGTGGGCACTGTTCTTCATTAGATTCCGGTTCATTGTGACATGTCGCCCGGGATCCAAGAATGGCAAAGTCGATGCCCTGTCACGAATCCAAGGAAAATGTTAGGAGGACCAAGGAAAGCCCAAACCCACTCACTCAGAACCTGTGCTTCCTCACTCCCTGCTGGTGAGTCCAATTCAATGGTCTCTCGACAGGCAGATTGCGGCCAACCAAGGCAGAGAAAAGGTGCCCACCTGGATGCTCGGCCGGTAACACGTTCGTTCCTCTCGCACTCTGCCAACAACTCATCCGAGCAATACATCTCTCTGGGCTCTGGACACCCTGGCATCTTGCATACCCTCTCGCTTCTGCAGCCTTGCTACTGATGGCCCTCTTTCTCTCGAGACGTGGCGATGTTTGTTGACGTTTGAAAACTGGTCCCTCTGCCGATTCCTCTGCGCCCCTGGTCCCACTTTGCCTTAGACTTCATGACAGACTTACCCAGGGGTTCTCATGTATCTTTGTCATTGTAGATCGGTTTTCTAAAGCCTGTAAACTTGTTCCCCTGAAGGGTCTGCCGGCCGCAATCGAAGCAGCCGAAACCCTGTTCCAGCGCATTTTTTGGAACTGTGGCATCCAAGAGAGTATTGTGTTTGACCAGGGGCTGCAGTTTGTGTCCCGAGTGTGGAGGGCCTTCTTTGCCAGGATGAGTGTGACCATCAGTTTACCAACACCACGCCGATTGCCGACGTAGACAGCCTCCAGTCTTCTGACCCGGGCAGAGGGTCTGGTTGTCGACCAGGTATATCCATCTCCGGCTGTCCTGCAAAAAGCAGAGTCCACGGTACATCTGACCCTTCAAGATCATCCGCCAGGTCAAACTGGTCACCTATCACCTTCAGCTTCCTCCACAGTATAGTTTATTCCCTTCTTTCCACGTGTCACTGTTGAAACACACCCGTCTGTTTGTCTTCCATCCACAGAATCCGGGGACGTTCCTCCCCCTACCGAGATCCAGGTCAAGGAAGGGCTATACTCCATCAAGAACATCCTGAACTCGAGAAAGAGCTACAGTAAGACTCTTCGGTCCCTTTGTCCCATGTCTGGCTACGTCAACGCTACCCAGCAGACTCTCAGACCTCCCGTGCTCGTGTTTCAGACTTCGTTCCTGTGTTTCCTTGTTCCTGTGTTCCCGAGTGTTTTCCTTGAAGTCATCCGTGTTCATCGTTTCATCGTCCCGTCGTTCACCAGTGACAGTATCATGTCTTGTTGCTGTGGTTACCTGTCTGTCATTAAACCCACTGTGCACTTACCCCTGTGTTTGTGTCCATTGTCACTCCCGCTCCTCCTGGGCTTCTGAGAGCGAGAGTGTGACAGCTTTGTTTTCTAATACAGAGATGAAATGTAACACCTCAATGTTTTGAAAATAGTAGAACAAAGTACATAAAAAGAAAAAAAAGTAAGTCTCAGTCAAACTGAGTGTGCAAAGAAATGAAAAAGTGGTAAAATAAAATTCTGATTAGTAAATTATATATGACATAATAAAATTAGTAAAGTGCATTCACCCCTCAAATTCACGTGTTTTAGCTGATAAACAGCATCCACTACCTAACAAAGTTCATTTACTCTAAGTACTTTACACCTCTGCCTATTACTGATATCGTATTGTCATACATGAATGCACCTGTCTTTCAGTGATAATTATATAGGTTTCAGATCAAGATTGTCTTAAACGTGTTTACTTGTGCCTAAAACTGTGCTTCACTCCTTGACTGACATTCAGGTGAATCTGAAATGTACGCTACACTTTCATCTCTCATACGGTCTGGAGTTCAGCTGGTAATATCTGGACCCCCACACTCCCCCACCGGCTCCTTGAACCTCACTCTACAGAAGCATGCAGTGTTGGCCACATTCTCCAGACGTTTATGGCTCCACTTCAAAGCTCCACTCCAGCTCAGCCAGAGAGCTCCACATGAAAGTAAAGCCACTCGTAAATTTATCGAAAAATTGAGACACACACTCGGGAGCCAAATATATTTAAGCAGAACAATGGCACTGTACCGACTGTAGAAATTGCTGCTCTCAATCACTCCGTGTAACGGCATTTTTTTGCCGATGCCCTTCAGTAAACATTCATCTACGATGAGACACTGTGTTTTGAGGAATGCACGTGGAAGCGCCAGGGAATGTTTTAGTTGAATGTTATTATGTGATTTTATTTTCTGCTTTGACTTTGATGTTGCTCTGTTGTTTTTTCTTTTCCGTCTTTTATAGGGGAAAACTGGAGAGAGGCCGTTCACAGTGTAAAGGAGCGACAAACTTTTTATCTTCAACAGCTTTCTTATGTGTACTTTTCACCGACATCTTAAAGTTTGAAGATATTTTTTCTATTTACAGTAAACTAATAACTACGCTGACTAATTTATAAACCCTCTTTTCCACACTCCAGTTTTGAATGTGCTTTTGCTTCCAGTAGAACATAAATGTAGGGAGTTGAACTTGCCACTCAGGTAATATTGTAGGTTGAAATCCTGATTGCCAGGTGCTACGGCTTAAGGCTGCCCACTGCTCCGAGTTTGTGTGTGTCACTTGAGGTTGAAGGCTGCATAAGTTGAGAAGCCCGGAAACGAACCTCACCTGCACCATAGCATCACTACTATTATTGTTGTCTTTAGAGTCTTTCAATTTTCTTTTTTTAAACAGTCTCTTTTTCCTAATTTTAGAACACAGATGAACAATGGACATTTTTCTTCTATAAAGACAAAATTTCCCCTAATTCCGCTTAGTTCCACAGGAATAAACTTAAACTTATATGCTATAAACTTGAGCTTGAACTTCACCATTGTCTCCAATCCGGCTATATCGACACTCCACCAGCAGCCACGTGGCGGCAACGACTCCATCGACTTGGACACGGTGACGGCTCCTCTGGCATGAACGTGGCTATGACTCCACCGGCGTGGACGCGGCGGCAACAACTCCTCCGACGTGGAGGAGTAAAAGAGAAAAGAAATAGAAGTGATGCTATGGTGCTGGTTCCTGGCTACTACCTACTGCAGCCTTCTTGTTCATTAGTATAAATATTGCTTCATTGAAGATATTATTTGTGTGTAACTTCACTGGATGAGTTTAATGCAGAGCACAATTTTGATAGGGTCCCTCACTCACTTTCATTAACTGAAAATCTTGTGGTTTTAGAGGTAGAGAACCATGTTTCTTCAAAGTTCAGGTTCTTCTCACACATTTCCAAACTATTTTTGGAAAGATGGTGGTAAGAAGGCATCACAGATATGTTTGCATGGCAGAGTCATGGAGCCCAAAGTTGACTTTGGAGTTCCCTGGCCTTCTGGTTTCGATCTTCACACTTTGTTTTGATAGACCTGCAATTAAGAATAAAACCCGAATGGAAAAACATGAGCAGGCCAGAAGTGGAGATGGGAAAGGTTTTAAAGTCTCACGGGAGTCCTAACCTCCCTCTCAGTTTTATTCATGTTCAAATTTCAACTTTAAATCATGCCTACATACATAAATAGGACTGGCCTAATTGCATTAACTTTTTTTAAACTGCAGATAGAGTTCCTTCAGTGTCTATCTGTAAATAATCACGACGATGGGCATTTTGGAGACAAAATTTGACAAGTTTGGCAATGGAAGCTTCTTGCTGCCATTACGCAGACACTTTTGCTTTAATAGGATTGATTAATCTAATTTCAGTGTAGATTGAAGATAATTCTTCAACAGTAGCAGTTGTGGAACAGAGTTCCTATCATACTGGTTCATGACCTATTAAATTGTTATTAAATGGTTGGTGTCGGTAAAGCGATTGGTTATTACTGAGCAGTTCTGAGCATTTGCAAGGCGCTTTTCACACTTTTTAACTGTCTCAAAGTGCATGTGTGAAACATGTAAGATAATTGTTGCTTTTTATTCATTGGATTGTCTGGTTGTTAGTGTTTAAGTAAATGGCTATGATTATCACTATGAGTATGACAAAGACCAGTGAGCAAGCACATATGCGACAGTGGGCAGGTAAAAAACCTCTCTAATGAGGAAAAATTTAAAAATAGGGTTCTCTCCTGGGGAGAATCCGACTCACTGGCGCCAGTCTCCTCTGGCATTCTAACACTACAAAATCAGCGCGTTGGTTGTTTCGCGCCATTTTAATGATGGTTTCGGAAAATGTTTCCCTCCTGAGTGGGGAAAGAGGCGGCTTCATTTCTCCATGTAAACAGCGTCATCAGGTCTACAGAGTTCTACAGGTCTACGAATCTCCTAGGAGATTCCGGTCGTACGGCACTCGGCGCTCAGGAGAGAAGTGAAAACACAGAAAAAACAAAGCAATTAGAAAATCATGAAATACCATAATTAAAGATGTTGACAGTTTTAGGAGATGCAGGTGTGGTTCGGTTCCGAGCACTAAACTAGGCAGCCTTTCTATACGATTATATTAATTTATTCTGTAAGTTATTATAACAGGTCAATATGTGCTTCGTTAAAGAGATGCGTCTTCAGTCTAGACTTAAATTGTCTCACTGATTCTGAGTCTCGAATTGGACTAGGCAGAGCATTCCAGAGTTTGGGTGTTAAGTATGCAAAAGATCTTCCTCTCTTGTAGATTTTAGAGATTCGTGGTATTATAAGCTGGCCAGAGTTTTGTGAGCGCAGCAGTTGTGTAGGCTTGTAGTAAGTGATGAGCTCACTGAGATATAGAGGAGCTAAACCGTTTAGTGCTTTGTAAGTGATTAAGAGAATTTTAAACTGAATGCGATATTTAACAGGTAACCAGTGTAGCGACATTAACATTGGACTAATATGGTTATCATTTTTCTGTTTTGCGGACTACTTGAAAGTCACCTGCGTTCGGGGTGTAGAAAGCAGATCGGATGTTTTGATTTTTTAGCTGCTATTGTTAAGCAATTCAAATGTAATTATGACTTGTGAAACAATAAACTCTTTGTAATTGTACTGACTGTTTACTCTTGACCTTGACCTTTCACCATGATGGATGACAAGTCATTCTTTCAACTTTGCAGTTGATGTCCAGCTGTCGGGAATTGGACTTGCCACCCATGCGTTGCCGGTCCATTCTACAACTTGGGCGTCCTTGGGCAAGACCGCATGCCTGACACCAAGGACTACAGACATATGTACTAGATTCTCTATCTAATAAAAATACAGTCATCTCAATATCGGCATATATTTTTGTACACATTCACAAAAGTTTTATTTGAACAACCTAATACAAAGAAATGCATGAGACCCTGTTGATCCACTTTGACAGAATGTCAGCAAAAATCCTGGAAAAGCGGCTTTTAATCAAATTGATGTCCAAATGAATCCAGCACATGACACTTATTGCTAGATTGAAGATTAAAGATTGATGCTTTTCCAATGCTGTGATACATCTTCTTCTACCAAGTTCACACGGTCGTGACGGCCGATGCAGAGCTACAAACACTACACGCTTAATAAAACACTCTTGTCTTTGGGAGAGAAAAGGCAGAGCGACTCCACATCTAATTTTCTAGGCTCATTTCACCCCACCTCAGCTTTCTGGATCGCAGATCATTAGTTGGCCAAGGGTCCACCTCTACATCCTTCACCGGATCCTGACCCTGTCCTTCACCTCGCTTTGAAATTAGACACGGGAATGATGAAGATATTTATTATTCTCAATCCTCTCGACTCATTCTGCTCGGGAGGAAATGGCGAGGGGGAGAGAAGGGTGAGAAGAAAAGAAGCTTTGGTAGAAAAGGGAGTTATTGGAATCTCCTCTCTTCTCTCTCTGTCAACATCATATTCCTTCTTCCCTTAAATATGTGTCCAAGCTGAGCTACCGAATGTGCAGTGGCCAAATATCAACTTGGCGGCCGTGCAAAGTAAAGGTATGAAGAAAGCACAGAGACCAACTTGTTCCCACAGAAGCAGAGTTTTTTTCTCTTTAAATGGCAATACATTCAACATTGACATTGTATATCTAAACCACATTTGGACCATTTATATTCTGGCACTGCGTGAACTGAGAGAGCTTATGAGAATGCTCACAATCACAACTGAGACTTTTGAGTGTATGTCCGTTGGGGCAGTCCGGCGGTTAGAGCATCCCATTCAAACCGGAAGTTCTCAGGTTCGAACCCAACTTGGAAGATTGTGACCATAGTTCAGCTCTCCATCTTTCCTTTTTCCTAGATCAGAGATGATATGATAGAGAAGATTCTTGCTTTAATGTTTCTCAGGAAATATTCTGTTAAATGAGGCATCTTTACCATGCAGTTGGATATATCCTTTTCCAAACTGCTGACTGCAGCACTTCTCATCACATCACTGTGACTCTCACAGTAACTCAAACCCAATCCAAATGGAAAAAATCTGGGGTTATGGATGAGTGTTTCAAGGCATTCCGCCACGCAAACCAGATCAGGCTGAAATTTGTTTGGACTGTAGTAATTTGACAGGATCCAGGTCTGAGGGAGGTTTAAGATTAGACCCTCTTTGCTCAAGTAAACAAACTCATTATCCCACAGAATATAATCTGTGCACGATCTAACAGATAGTAGAGAGTGGTTTCAGCAAACAAAAAAAAAGAGGGAACATTGTTCATTAAGGAAAGAATGTTCTAGCTAAACAGAGAGACATTCTGAGAGGCAGATGAACCTGCTCTCCAGGTCCCTCGGAGCTCTCTGGTTACACCTGTGATTTCATTTAGGACAGAGACTCAAGTTAAAAGCTGGACCTCATTTCTCTTTTATAAACTCGAGATTTGCTTGTGGCGTTGGCACATGACTGTGCTTTTTCTTCTTGCTTTAACGCAGAATCGAGTTTGTTTTGATAGAGTTGATGTCAAGAACAGGGCCAATGACAAACAGCTGTTATCTACTTTACATACTTTGAAGTCATTTGGCAGATGCTTTTATCCAAAGCGACTTACAAAAAGAGGAGCAAGTGAAACAATTTGTCTACAATAGGCTACAGTAGATGTCTACACAGGCTATGTCTACACAGGCTATATAAGGAAACTTACTAGACAAAACAGCATGACAGTCAGTGAACACAAGACAAAGAAATTTTTTTTAGGCTTTAAAAAAATCAGTGTTAAGCTGCTGGTGAAAAAGCTCAGTTTTTAGTGCTTTTTTAAACATTGAGAAGGTTGCAGACTTCTTACAGGAATAGGTAAATTGTTCCACCAGACAGCCGCCGAACGAGTGAAGGTTTTCATGAGGGATTTCAAGCCGTGTTTCAGAGGGACTACTAGCCGACGTTCGTTCTCAGATCGTAGACTACGTGCGGGAGAGTATTCCTGAATTAGGGAGTTGAGGTATCATGGTGCCGCACCAGTGATGGTCTTGAAGGTCAGTGATAAAGATTTGAACTTGATCCTGGCAGCAATTGGCAGCCAGTGCAGAGAGACAAGCAGTGGAATGACACGAGTTCTTTTCGGTTGTTTGAAGACCAGTCGTGCTGCAGCATTCTGGATTCTTTGCAGAGGCTATGTTCCAGTGACGGTCAGACCAGCCAAAAGAGAATTACAATCCAGCCTTGAGATCACCAGAGCCTGTACTAGAAGCTGAGTTGCGTATTGTGAGAGGTAAGGTCGTATCCTGGTGATGTTGTAGAGAGCAAATCTACATGACCTGGCTGTCGCACAGATGTGGGCAGAGAAAGTAAGCTGATCATCAGGCTGATCGTTGTATAGATTGAGAAAAGTAGAGGTCCAAGCACTGATCCTTGGGGAACACCAGTAGGTACAGGTAATGGATCAGATGATTTACTTTTCCAGGAGATGGTGAAGGTTCTCTCAGAGAGGTATGATATAAACCACTCCAGAGCAGTGCCGGCGATGCCCATTCCCGTCGGCGCAGAAAGTAGGATCTGGTGGTTTACTGTGTCAAAGGCAGCTGATAAGTCTAGAAGGATGAGAACAGAAGAGTTGGAATTTGCTTTAGCCAAGACTTTCAGTGAAAAAAGTGCTGTCTCTTGAATCCGGATTGTTTGGTGTCAATTGCTGAATTAACAACTCTTTTGAGAATTTTGGACATGAAGGGTAGTAAGAATATTGGTCTATAATTGGGAAGTAAGTTTGGGTACAAGGTAGTTTTTTTTAGGTAGTGGGGTCACCACTGCTTGTTTGAACATGTTGGTTGGAACATGGTGTTAAGGATTTTAGTAAGAGTTGGAAGAACAGCTAAAAGGATTGACTGCATGAGATCAGATGGAATTGGACCAGTTGGACAAGTGGTAGGTCGACTAGATATAAGGGGTTTTGGAGACATCCTCATTTGAGAGAGGTGACGAGGTGAAGTTTTAAATGATGCATTCTCTGAAGCAGGTGGTGTATATTGTGGAGAAATCAGATTAGAGAACTGATTGCTAATTGTTGATACTTTGTCAAAAAAAATTTGTCAGAAAGGTTTTTGGTTTTTCGTTATGTCCTTTCTGCAGCCCTAAGTTTGGCTCTAAAGCTGCAAAGGGTGTTAGTAAGCCAGGGGCAGAAAGGTTTAGAACCAGTCGGTTTAGTGATGAGAGGACAGGTGTTACCAAGACATGCTGTCAGGGTGGAGCTGAAAGTGTTATCTAAAGAAGGTTTCCTGAAAATAAGACCTACCGTGGTTAAGATCAGCCGAGCTTAACGTGCACTTGTCATATTAGCAATGACCTGGGCCGAAGATTCCAGTTCCTTTAGTTTCCCCATTGAAAACGAGAAAAACACAAGAAAGTTCTTGACACGGAAAGTGCACGCAAAGTTCTGAATGTCCAACACCAGCCTTTTTTTCTCCTTAGACGTATGTTTCGTGCTCTTTTATCGCAAGAACTGTAGGAAAAAAAGCCTGTCTCAAATAGTTCTCTTCATTTTAAACTTGTCAGTTTAAAACTAATCACACAATGAAATACATGGAATCAGATTAGTGGCAAAAATATCAAACGTAAAGTTCGAAGGTGCAACGAAAATGCTTTCACTTCTGAAAATGCTTCTT
This sequence comes from Paedocypris carbunculus, assembly GCA_028128575.1. NCBI lineage: Eukaryota > Metazoa > Chordata > Actinopteri > Cypriniformes > Paedocypris > Paedocypris carbunculus. The sequence goes on along the minus strand of SOMO01000016.1, from coordinate 517,769 downwards.
CTTTATGTTTGTTTGTTTTTTTTTCTCACAATCTTTTGACTGATGAGGTGTTACAGGTTCAAATCGCAGTCGTCCTTGCGCAGGACACCAACCCCCGACACACAAGTCGTAAGACTCCCCACTGCTCCGCGTTTGTGCGTGTCACTTCACTGTCTTGATGGGTTAAATGTTTCCCCGTAGGCTAAGTCTGTAGAGTGCTGGTGTTTGAAACACCGGATCATGGGTTCAATTCCCAGGAAAAGCAGGAATTGGTTGAATTGTAAAAATTGTAAAATGACTGTGAAGTAAACGCAGAGGATACGTTTTGAGTGGTTCTACCATATCTGTCCACGTTCTCCTCGCATATATGCATATTTTTCTTTTTACACCAAAACAAATCCAAACATACCAGTAAAATATGAAAGCACAAAATATGTACCGAAGAGTCTGATACACCTCTACTGAAAATATAGTAAAATAGCTTTTGAGTTTACAGTTTTTGTATGTTTCTGATGTCGCCTAAATCATCTTGATCACAAGTTATGAAAAAACTATGCAATGTTTACAAACACACAGGTCACTGAATTAATTTTAATTAATTTTAAGAATCTGCTTTAAAAACTCTGAAAAAAAAACAATCACAAGCGATAATTGTGCAAAATCTCTGTTATTGAAATATTAAACACAGCAAAATTCAAAAGGGTTGGAAAGAGCATGCTTTTACTTTCATTTTGTTACACAAAAATGTACACTAGACTGAGTTTATAAAAGTTGAGGATTATCAAGAAGTGGTCGAGAAGATGAATACCGCTGGTTAGTTTCTCCTCTTTTAAGGTGGATCATAAATCTCTGCTATTGAGGCGTCACTGACACATGAGACCCCTCAGGATACCGCGCTCATACATTTGAGCTCAGCAGATCCCAGCGGGTCAGTGGTGGCTGGGACTTTAACCCGAGCTCTGTGCAGGACAGTTTAATGTAAATCCGTTGTGAATTACTCACACTTGCCAGGCAAAGCATGAGACTAAAACATTTTCAGCTTGACCTTTTGAGATCCAGTGTTTGTGTGTGACACCGACTTATACTGTAAGAGTTAACAGCATACCTCGTTACAAGTTAGTGTTACAACATACCTCATTTATATTACTGTAATACCTTGGGCCTATTCTGATCCAACTCTGGATTTCACAGATGAAATGTGTTTTTCATAGTTCTGTACAATTTTGAAGAATTGAGGGTAGAAGGTTCCACGTGAACAGAAACTGATAAAGAGTCAGTCATTTCTGAGTGACAAATGACTTCAATTCTGAAAGGTGAAGGGACGGTCACTGCTGTAGGACAATAAACACACGCACACACACACACACACATTATTTTTCTGGTCTTTGCGTTATTAGTATAGTTTGGGTCTGTTCCAGCTGCCTGAGGTTGTCTGACTCTGAAAGATTTTTCTAAATAAATGTGATCTCAAGGAAACAGGAACTCGACACCTCTGCTGTCATTGTCACATTGTTGTTCTGAAAGAACATCAAACAGTTGAAGCGAGCACATGATTCTGGACCAGGATGGCGAGAAGGGACAGCTTTTATATCGTGATGAATTGTGATGCTGAACTTCCCGGGCTAACAAACAACACATGCTTTCATTTGAGCTGCGTGGTTTGGTGGGACGGAAGATGGTTTCAGTGGTAATGAATATTCCTGTGTGAACAAAGTACTGACTTCGGTTTTGTTATTTTCCACCTTTGGTCAATGTGTAAAAGTCATTTTGACTGTGTGGAAAAAGTGTGTACTGAGTGAAGAAACAGGCCTTGGTGCAGATCCAAACTTATATAGAACATGATCCTAAATAAAGGATGTGAGGGGCTCCTTTGCTCTGTTCACGTGTGAGATGAAGATGAAGATGATGATGGTCTGTGGGAACCATCGGACCTGTTGCGTTTCCAGCACACGTGTCCTGTTAATGCAGCAGATGGCTCCCACAGACTGAGAATAATGGCTATGGCCAATAAAGGGCTGCAGGTGGAATTCTGAACTGACCACCCATGATAATGTCCATTCCTGATCAAATCTGGTTTAGAAACACGGCCAAAATGATGCGGCGAAGCCTTTGCAGTATAGCACTTTTTGCTCCAGAAGATTTATAGAAACCCAAATCTATGAAACCTAGAAACACAGTGAACTATTTGTGTAATAGCACTGTGATGACAGTCAGTTTGATGTGAGACGGTGATGCATATTCACAGCCAAAGCTGATAAATAGATATTTTAAAATGTATTTGTTACTTGAGTAATTTTAGTTCTCTGATGAATGAGACATTGTGTTGGAGAACTGAATTTAGCGACAGGCCAATGAGAATTTAGCTACAGGCCAATGAGAACACTTGAATGAAATTGAATGCAGTGTGAACTTTTATGTGAGACGAGAAACTCGCCTTCTAAACGAGTTTCTTAGTAGGGATGAGAGAAAAGGTTCACTCTCATGTGATTGGGCTTCTCTTCATTGCCCGAGTCTCTGCGTTGTGTTTTTTTTCCGTGGACTCGAAATGAATAAATGACCTGCTGCATAATGAAAGAAAAGACAATGAAGGAGGACAGGTAGGGTCTAGTAGTAGAAAATTCAGAGTGTGACCTGAATCAAAGGCTGCAAGTTTAAGTCTCAAACCAGTTGGGTTAGTGTTAAGTTAAATTGAGCAAAACACTGAACTCAATCTGCTCATTCTGTGAGTCGTTTTGGATAAAAGTTTCTGTCAAATAAAATTAATGTAGCATGTCAGGCCATGATCTCCAGCAGCCAGGTTGGTGCAGCGAAGAGAACCAAATTCTTCTTGACTGATTTTGCACAGGGTCTATAGAAAAAGGCCAACAGACTGAAAGTCATTCTTTCATGCCAGTTGGTGGTGGGACCAGGAATTTGCCAAAGTGTTTATGCCAATCGGTACCATGATTTGCTCAACCAGAGCGGACAGTGGGACATTTCAGGGTAAGCACAACTGGCAGCAGCTCTAGAGAGTTGATACGCCATTAAAGGCAACGACCTGAGCAATGTCAAGGCTGTGAAGCCACAGCAAAGCAAAAGCCACATGGCCCAGCATCCTCTGAAAGTTTTCATGGAAAACTACAAAACTGTTTCAGGAACTCCAAAATTGCTTAGGCCCAAGGTAGAGCAAGCTGGGCCAGCACGCTGACAGTTTAGATTGAGAAAGTAATATGCCAAATGTGCACCTTAAAAAAAAGTGTGTGAAAATGAAAGGTGTAGCGGGCATTGGGTCACGTGATGGTGGTGGGTCACGTGACATTGGAAGACTAATAAGTGTCACAGGTGTGCACGTTAATGGTGGTGGAGAGAGGGGGTGAACAGGGTGCGGTACTCTTCTTTAACCGCACAAACGCACAATCGAATAGCCAACCGAAATAACTTGGACATTACAATCTGCCAACAACAACTCCTACAATAAAACTATTCTACTGCAAAGTGCGCGTTTTGGATGGCCTCATTGCCCTGAATCAGCCTCTCAGCGGCACCCGGAATTGGCTGGGAGTTTGGCCGCTACAAAAGGTAACAGAGACTGAGAAAAAGGCAGGATTGGTATTCTAGGTCTAGGAAAGCATAGGAATGGTGTGTGTCAAGGGAGAATCAAGATGGTCTATTGCTGAGTCAATCCTGTGACTATTTACCAGTCTTCTTTGGTACAATGGAAACAAACTATTCCTAGACACTATGGTATGTGTGGCAGCATTTCCTCCTTCAACCCAAAGAAGGCAAATTAGTAAACAGTTGTAGAAGTCTTCCATCTCAGTATTACTCCTTCTACCTGCTCACTTCAGGTCGCCTGAAAGACCGTTTGGCATCCTTAGCAACACACTAACAGGATGATGTTGGCACTCTTCCGCACAGGAACTGTCTGGGAAGACAGTGGCTTCAGATTTCTCAGATGGTCAACCTTGCAGAGAAGAAGCAGGGGTTGTTGTTTCCATGGGATAAGCAGTGTTGGGAGTAACGCGTTACAAAAGTAACATATTACACTAATATATTACTTTTNAGTAATATGTAACATATTACAATTTCAAAGTAACTTGCACAACACTGGGGATAAGCAACGTAATTTGTGGAATAAACCACTCTGTGTAAAGCTATGCAATTATAGGAGCACTCAAATAAATTGATTGTATAATTGTAATGAGCATTTTATATACCATTTTGAGACATTGCTATAACATACTAAAAGTATGAATATGGTAAGAGTATGACTTTTTTGGTCTTTGTCCTTTCTTACACACACACACACCGTTGCAGATTAATGTAGACTTAAGCCGAAGGTCGTAACATCATCAAATGCAAGACACATTTTTCTGACATTTCAATATAAGTCAGAAATATAATTTCAACCTTCACACAGTCTTTCCATAATCAAAAGCACTGTGAATTTCAGATCCTTGTTCTGCTAAAGAGATATACATTTGTACATGCTGTATTGTCTAGAACTAGCCTGGCTGTGTGTTATGTTACAATCATCCCTGCGGAAAAGAGAAATCAGATGGAGAGAGGAACATCAGTCAGTTTTTCCATTCTGTCACTCATTCTGGGCAATCAAGGGGCACCAAGTGTTGGAAGCAGGGGGGAGAGAAAGAGAGACGGAT
>SOMO01000016.1:480382-491095 GCA_028128575.1 Paedocypris carbunculus | reverse complement strand
GGGGGGGGGGGGTCGACTTATAAGCGGATCGACTTATAAGCGAGTAAATACGGTATTTAGAAAATTTATTTTTTAGATTAAGATAAAGAGCATCGGTGGCAGTTGTGGTCCAGTGGTAGGGCACTTGGACTTGTGTCCAAGAGGTTGCCGGTTCGATTGCCCCTACCGCTGGTTCTGCAACTAAGTGTCAATTGGGATAGACACTGAACCCACATGCCACTCCACTCCCGGCTGCCCACTGCTCCGAGTTTGCTCGGATGAGTTAAATGCAAAGATAAGAATTTCCCCACGGGCATGAATAAAGTTTCAATTATTATTATTAAAACTAAATTTATTTTATAGGAAAACCTGGATTTTGAAAATGTTTGCTCTTGGGGGTTTAAATCATGGCAAACTGACACACACACGCACACACACACACACACACACACACACACACACACACACACACACACACACACACACACACACTAGCATTTCCTTCCAAATCAAACATTTTGTTGAAACCAGACCTGAGACACAAACAACTCGCACCCAAACCCACCTGCGAAGTGCGTCTCCAGCTCCTCGCTCTTGTTGGGGATGATGTAATTATTCGACGGCACGAAAGTACAGCAGGGACAGTGTAGGCTGATTTTGAACCCGTTGTTTCGCTCTGGTGGGAGAAAAGCACAGTCAGAATATGAGATGACTTCTGGAGATGGAGGAGACTCTAATCATAAGCTATAAGCGTAAAGACCCTTCACCTTTGGGATGAGTTTAACTACAGTACACTGTAAAAAGTGCCAAAGGCGTGTTGTTACTTTGAATACATTTTTATACTTGATATAACTCAAAGCGTACATTACACTGATGCCTAACCATCAGTGTAATGTACAATATGTGCTTCATCCAAATTAAAAGAAAGCCTTTTAGTGTAAAGTAAATACATTTCTTTAAAGTAAAGTAAAAATGTGCTTTGGAGCCAGAGATGTTGATGAGAAAAAAAGACCTTGTTTCTTGGATTGGCCAGTGAGAAGAATTAAATTAAAATAAATCATAAACAGGTTTACATGATCTTGTTTAGTTGTATGGAGCAATCAAAGCGGTTTGTCTTAAAAGGAAACAATAGATGTTTAAATAAGGTAATTATGTAAGTAACAATCAATGTGTCTCTTTATGTGAGTAGAGACTCGGCTGCATTTAAGCAATTTCCCCCCTGGGGATGAATAAAGTTTTTTGAATCTTGAATCTTGAATCTTCTACCTGCTTACAATTCAATCTGACCAACAGAGCAGATTTTATGCTGATTGGAGCTGAGTCCCTTTACAAGGCAACTTATTTGAATAAACTGCACACACATAGTCTGAGAAATACGGAAAAAGAACTTCCTAAAAATGTGACTGGCAGCTGTATGTGTGATGACAATACTACCACTTATTTGTTTCACCAGCAACGTGTCTGTCTCTTTCAACGCAATAAAGTTGCAAATAATTAACATGCTAATCAGCTTTAGAAGCTCACGTTTTTGTCCAAGTAAAAGAGCACCTCTCGTGAGAGCAAGTCCGCAGACCACACGCTCCCAGAGCTCGACTCATTCTTGAGAGAATGAAAATCACCAGACGAAGAGGATTATGAGGATCTCTTACATGACACAGACGAGTGATGGCCGCCAGACAATCACAGCCTTTCAGGCCGGATCTGTCTTTCCCAGAGCTTCTCTTACGTTGGCTACTTTCCACGCAACTTTGTCGTACCTTTGCAGATCAATTACACGGACTAGTCCCATATATGAGAGACAAAAATCCCAAGAGAAGCAAAGTAAGTCATCGTTAATCAATGCGACGCTAGCAGGATGTTTACCTCGATGCAGAAGCCATTCGCTGACCGCCTCCGTCACGTCGAAGGACAACCATTCACCCTCCATGCGGGTGCGCACCACCTTGCTGTCGATGTAGCGCTGAGTGGGCGATGTGGGGTCCTTGTGGCCTAGAATCTTAACAAAGAAGCCCTGGTCATCAGAGGATGACGGACGCATCTCCTATTGGTTTCTAAGACCCCCGCTCCCAGGTGGGACCAGGCCAGGTCTGGGAAAGTGCTGTCGGAAACAGATGCGGAACAGGGTGCGCAATTCTTCCTCTGTCCTCGGCAACAGTGTGTTTACATTGGCCGACATGTCTCTTAATGTGTAAAACATGGCTACGGCTACAACCAGCAGCCCAACGAGGACGGACAGACTCAAACAGAGGCGAGAAGTATAAGAAGAAGATGGAGAAGGAGGAGAAGGAGAAGAAGAATGATGAGGTGTTGTCATTGCACAACAGTGACAGAAAAGAAGGGGGGCCAACAGGGGGTGACAAAAATCAGGCATGAGAGGAGAAAAAGAGAGATGGCTGATGGGAAAGAGTTGAAGAGTGAGAAAAAGGACACACAAGTAGAGAGGGAGAATAGACAAAGATGAAGATAGAGGGATGCAATCAGACAAATGGTATGAGGAAGAGAGAGAGAACGTGTTTTACAGTTTCACATTAAGCAACTTTTGTTTGAGAAACACTAAACTAAACTAAACAAAACACTAAAATGTAAAATAAAATTACATTCAAGGCCCATTTCAAACTTGAATTCAAATGAAATTCAAATTCACACAGGAGTCAACCCCACCTCCATCCCGCCTTCTAGCAGGCCGCACTCTCCGCCCACAACGTACGCTAATGCTTTTGCTTTTTAAAAATTCAATTTGAAGCCTGTATTTTTTTACATTTCTGACAGTCACATATACATATTTCATAATTTGTTTCTCACATTTGAGTAGCAAAACATGCAAATATACAGTACAGTAAAACTGTAACATTGAAAAATACGAATACTGTAGTTGTCAGTGCCAGTACAACTTTAGTTGAGTATAGAGGTTCAAATATGTACCTGATAAAGCTCGATCCGCTGCTCGGACACTCGAGCTTTGGAGTTCTGGAGTCTGAAGACCCTCAGCTCGGCCTTCACCAGGTTGGAGGCGTTTTTCTCCATGGAGCTGACATCAAACCTCAGCCTCCTGAAGTACGGGTTATAAAAGGTCGGCGAGATGACGTCTGTCAAACAGAAGCACAGGTCACACACTCACTTGCGCTCATGAAGACAGTGTGTAATGCAATAAAGTGAGTCATTTGTGTATTTTGCCAAATTTCTAAATAAATTAAAAAATGGACAAACAAACAAAAAAAGAAACAAACAAACCAGAAACATCCAGCCATATTTTGACTGAGTTGCAGGTTGTTGCTTTTCTGCAATAAATATATAAAAAAATAATATCTTGGTTTTATTTTAGACATGGTTTAGATAAAAAGGGTTCAGAGATTTTTCTGTCGTTTTTTTATGGAATCAGATTAGTGCCAAAAAGATGAAACCTCGAATTGAGCGAGCGCAACTCGAATTGAGTGAGCGTAACCTGTGAATTGAGAGCGCGCTAATATCTATGCGCTCGTGCTCGAATCTACACACGCTCACGTTCAATTCTTGTCTGTGCGACTACAAATCTTTATGGCACAAATTTGACGTCTTGCTCTGCTTGGTCAAAGCGAACCAATCGTGGAGCAGACCACCGCCATTGTCCCGACCACCATTGCATGTCTTAAAATTCAAACTGTGGTGAGTGAAAAGCTTGGTGCAAACTTGCACGGCAGCGTTGTGGGTGCTTATGCCTACTCCTTTTAATCTTCAAGTATATTGTTACTAGTGCTAATACATTTGTACTAGTAGTAAAATAATTAAATATATCTCTAAATAGTTATAGCTAGTCATAATGGAGTTGAAAATATATCCAAATGCATTTATACATATCTTAAGATATCTAAAACCTATAACTATAGTAGATTTATATTTAAAGAAATCTTCAAATGATATAGTTGTATCTGTGAATCTCTAATCTGTGTGTCACTAATCAGACCTCAATTACAGATATATGCAATTGGTATTCGGACTAGGAGAAATACATTTTAAAATATCTTCGAATAATATTTAAAAATGATAACGCGCCTTGAGTATTGCTCGGCAAAAGTTATACGTATTTGTTGCTTTAATCTTTCAGGACGTGTCATGGTGGGCGGGACAATGGCGGTGGTCTGCTCCACGATTGGTTCGCTTTGACCAATCAGAGCAAGCCGTCAAATTTGTACCATAAAGATTTGTAGTCACGCAGACGAGAATTGAGCGTGAGCGTGTGTAGATTCAAGCGCGTAGATACATGCACGCGCTTAATTCAAGCTGTGCTCGCTCAATATACAGGTTGCGCTCACTCAATTCGAGTTGCGCTCGCTCAAATCAAGGTTTCTCGCGCCCAAATCTTTTTGGCAATAATCTGATTCCATAGTTTTTCTCTTACATTGTCTGAAGTGTTATTGGAGCGCGATTGTATTATGGAGGGTAAAAATGAAGGTAAAAAAATACACAAATGGCTGCTGTGTGCAAGCCCATTCTTAGGTCATGCCTGAGGTCATGACCTCACGAAACACAATATGCGGCAAAGGTCAAATCTACATAACACCTGACAATCAGCAGCAAAGGTCACGATCTCTCAACACCTGACAATCAGCAGCAGAGGTTATGATTTTGTGACACCTGACAGTAAGCAGAAAAGATCATGATTAAGGTAAGGTAAGAGTAGAACACATATTCACACTCACACCTATGTACTATTTTCCACTCCAGCTTTCCTGAACACACGACTCTGGACTACAGTCCAGTCTTTGTCATTGTCATAGTGATAATCATAGCCATTTACGTAACACCAACAATAATAATAATAATAATAATGATAATATGAGTATTTGTAGGGCGCTTTTCACAGTTTTAACTGTGTAAATATGTAAGAAAGTCCACACCTCCAAGCTGGCAGGTCCTTCTCTGTGTGTTATTTTGTGTTTTGCGGCTCGTCCTTCAGGAGTCTTTAAAGGTTGAGTCGAGGTCCTCTGAAAATCAAAGTGATCCAAAGAAAGTGCCGCTGTTGTGAACTTTGCCATTCCCACTTTGTCCACTTAGACAGAACAGAACACTCAGTGGACTTTAATAATAATGCTTTTTATTCATTTGATCGTCTGGTTGTTGGTGTTTAAGTAAATGGCTATGATTATCACTATGACAAGACAAAGACCAAGACAGAGACCAGGACAAAGACCACAAAGGCTTTGGATTTAAAGGCAGAACTTGAGTAAGAAAATACACAGAGCACTAAAGTACAATGTTCACCTACATTGTTATTTTTGTTAAAAATCTTTCTAATTTTAATCCATTTTTCTTTGCTGGAGGTAGCAGCTTGCTTTTACTTGCTGTACACTACAGTCTTTCATTTCGCAATCTGCTCATGAACCATATGAAAAACAATACGTATTTCTTCAAAGGTCAACCCCAGTTCTCTTGAGGCAGCCAATCAGATTAGAGCCTGCCAAGGCGACCATACGTGTTCAGCTCGTGCCATGACTCACGCTCACGTGACACGCCTCTGATTATTTTCACAAAATTACCGCATGACCTGCTGCGGAACGTATGACTTGCCAACTGTGACTTTACAGGTCTTTAATAAAGCAATGCTCTGCGCTGGGTGTGTTCTCCACTGTCGCGGCTCGTCAGTATTCCCATTTTTGGTATTTTTACAGGCTTACACAAGAAAATACGCTAAACAGTATCACATACGTCGTATCTGTCTTTTTCACACCCACAAACACATGTGCATTATCCCAAGCATTTTATTCTGTTGGTCTCTAAGAAAGTATAGTAGTGAATCAATGCAACTCTAAAAACAACTCTACAGACAGGGTTTGTAAAAGGGAAACAAAACACTACAGACCGGCATTGTGAGAGAAACAATACAACAGACAGTGTGAGTAAATCAATACTACAGACAGTGTGAAAGGAAAACAATCCTACAGACGGACATTGTAAAAGGGAACAAAATGGGCCAATTGCGGACCGCGAGACAATATTTTGTGGCCTCCGCCTTATTATTAAAGTTTAATGTAAGTGAGGCCCGTGAGAAAAAAAAATAAAATAAAAAATCTATAAATAGAAAATCTATAAAAATCTATGATCTATCTATAACAGGTCTACCGAAATAAAAAATATTTTACTCAGAACAGTCGCGAGGTAAAAGCGTGGAGCTTCACAAATGAACGAGCCACACTCAGACGGTGAATTTCAAACGTATTCCCAAAACACGAGTCCGCTCTTAAAGGGGCAGGGCACTTTTCCCACAAATCTTTAAAATTATAATGCAACCATACCAATAACAAATTAAACCTTAAACATAAATATTAATGACTTAAATAGATTAATACCAACCTAAATAAACAGGGATACTTTGATTTTGTGATTCTTTTACCACCAAAAATGTCTGAATAGTTTTATCATTTCTATAGGCTTAAAGATCATCTGAACAGGTCGTTTATTAAGTTGTGAAAAAATAAAGTGATGGTATTTTAAGAGTTACTTCTCATCTTATTTCGGAAGGGGGTGCGTGCCTGGAGCTTTAGTATCCTGATGGGCCCAAAATAACCAGAATTGACTTTATATGAAACACAAAAATGGGTTTCTACTAATTTCTATCTTTCCACTTTTCTCTCCCTTCTTTCTCCCGACTTATAAGGGGGTCTAAACAGAATACCAATATCTCACAGCTAAACTGGGGGGGGAGGGGGTCGACTAATAAGCAGACCGACTTATAAGCGAGTAAATCCCCCTGCTCCCTTCTTGAGAGAGAGACACTCACACGTATTGCCTTTTCCACTCTTCCTCTCCCTCCGTTTTTACTTTTTTTGTTTTCTGCGCACGACACACAAACGGGTCGAACGGTTTTTGACATGAAAAAATGCCTGGGTGACTGCCCCGTTCGCCCATGCCTAGAACCGCCACTGATGATGTATATTGCGGAAATGATGCGGAAAAACCTGATGCGGCCCAGCCTCACCCCGACTCTGCCTAATGCGGCCCCCAAGTAAATTGAGTTTGAGACCCCTGGTGTAAGTGAATCAATACTACAGAGTACAGACAGACAGCCTCTTTCACAGAGCACTGGAAGAATGCAGGAAAAATACCAAAACGACTTTACTGGTAAAAACTGTTCACACAAGCGCTGCCATTCCTGCATTGTACCGTAAAAGAACTATTCACACAGCGTTTTCAAAATCCGGGTAATTTTGGTGACATCATCAACTGGCGACACACTTTAAACAGCTGCACCATTGTAAACACAGATAACGGCGGTAATTGTTTCATATATGACGACGTCACTAACTGTTCCTTTGAGGTGGTGACAAATGTCTTTATCCGCCCAAATTATTTGAAGCGCTTTGATTTCGCTGTCGTTCCAGTTGGAGGACATTTCCCACTGTGATTTCTATAAACAGCGAGCAGTGACTATTCTGTGACATCATCAACCGGCGATACTTTTTAAACGGCTGGACCGAATGTTCTCACTGGCTCAGAGCAGTGGGTGACGTCAGCGTGTTCGGAACTTCCGGACAAATTTGGAAATGCCGGCAATCTTTGTTCTGCTTTCACACAGGGCAGAATGCAGACAATTAACCGGGAACGTTACAAGTACATATGGCGGCATATTCCCGGAACAAATTTCACGGCATTTGTTCACACATAAGTGCATGCCAGCAATATACCCGTACTAAACAATACTACAGACAGTGTGCAAGGGCAACGATACTACATAAATAATCCTTAAATTAGAAAGTATGACAAACAAACGATACTACAGACTGTGTAAAAGGGAAACATACAGACATATAGTGTGGCAAAGAAGTAATACTACTGAAAGTGTTCACAGTGAAATAATAATACAGTGTGACAATAAAACAATACTACATGCAGACAGTGCAACAGTGAAGCAACACTACAGACAGACAGTGAGTATTCAAATGAAAATTCGTTGCATTTGCAGTAGAAGTAGATCGATATTTCTTGGTTTCCGGGATTTCCTGTGACAGTGAGGAATGTGAGGTAACAGACTGACCCTGTGAGACCTGCAGCACCGGCCGGTCAAGCACCTGCTATAAATGCCTCTCCACACACTAATGAAGAAGATCAATGCGCTGCTCGGCAACATGACCATCCTTTACACTGAAAATAACTCTTGTTGCTGACCCAGTCATCCCTGTTTCTTCCTCTCTCAGTGACTCTTCTCTTTTATTTCTTCTCTCCTTCTTTAGAGAGGCTCTCTCTCTCTCTCCCTCTCTCTCTCTCTCTCTCTCTCTCTCTCTCTCTCTCTCTCTCACTCACAGGGTCAGGTTACACTTCAGTGCTAAACTTTAGTTCAATCTCTCACTTACACCCGTCACTGGAAGAAATAGGTAAAAGGTCAAACATTTCATATTAATTTTTACCCATTAACAATCACATGTTATTACGTACTGATTTTACATTTGTGTGCGTATGACAAAATGACTCAAGACACAAAATGAACAACTCACACAGCGGACTTCAGTACATTTAGTACATTAAGTTGTAGTTTGTATAATTTCACTTTATTCCTCCCTGGGTACTAAACATTTTTCTAATTCAAACTATGTGACTAAAGTATAATGTTGCCATAAAATATTTATTCTATAGTATACAAATATTTATATACAACTATAATGATTAAAATGTATTGCTATATATAATAAATTTATTATCTATGACAATGTATTGATATAAACATAATTCGATACATAATTTTAAACAAACTGATTAATAATGCATCAATGTAATACCATATTGACAGTCTCACTCACTTTACTTTACACAATGTACCGTATTTTCTGGACTATAAGCCACTACTTTTTTCATAGGTTTTGAACTATGCAGGTATTTGTATACATTTTATTCTGCAGATTTTATTGCAGCTCTAAGCAGATATAATTTTTATAAGTTTTAATCAGCAGAGGTAATAAGTAGAGGCATAACATTTACGTACTTATTTAACACTTATTCAGACTTTTAAAACACTTTGTTTTTTACGTAGTATTTTTTTATTAAAGTAATGTTAACAAACATCTAATCTAATCTAGCCGCAGGGGTTGCAAGCCAGTGACTTCTGTGCCGGTCCCAAGCCCGGGTAAATAGAGAGGGTTGCGTCAGGAAGGACATCCGGCGTAAAACTAGTCAAAGGTGAACCATGCGAGTCATTCAAAGAAACTTCATACCGGATCGGTCGAGGCCCGGGTTAACAACGACCGCCACCAGTACTGTTGACTTACAGGGTGCCGGTGGAAATTGGGCTACTGTTGGTCGAAGAAGGAGAGGAGGCAGGAGGGTGCGTGAACAGAGGGAGAAGAGGATGAGAAGGAGCATAGACCTGAGAATAGGGACTCTCAACGTTGGCACTATGACAGGGAAAGGCAGAGAGCTGACATGATGGAGAGAAGGAAGGTAGATGTACTGTGTGTGCAAGAGACAAGGTGGAAGGGCAGCAAAGCACGTAGTATTGGAGGAGGATACAAACTGTACTACCATGGTTTGGATGGGAAGAGAAACGGGGTAGGAGTATTCCTGAAGGAGCTGGGGAGCAATGTGCTAGAGGTGAAAAGAGTCTCAGACAGGGTGATGAGCTTAAAGCTGGAAGTTGAAGGGGTGCTGGTGAATGTAGTCAGTGGGCACGCTCCACAAGTGGGCTGTGAGTTAGAAGAGAAGGAGAGATTCTGTAGTGAGTTGGATGAGGTTGTTGGAGCAGACTTCAATGGTCATGTTGGTGAGGGGAACAGAGGTGATGAAGATGTGATGGGCAGGTTTGGTGTGAAGGAAAGGAATCTAGAAAGACAAATGGTGGTAGACTTTGCTAAGAGGATGGAAATGGCTGTAGTCAACACTTACTTCCAGAAGAGAGAGGAACACAGAGTGACATACAAGAGTGGAGGTAGGAGTACACAGGTGGACTACATCCTATGTAGACGAGGCCATTTGAGAGAGGTTAGTGACTGCAAAGTGGTGGTAGGAGAGAGTGTAGCCAGACAGCACCGCATGGTGGTGTGTAAGATGACGCTGGTGGTCAGGAGGAAGAAGAATAGAGGGAAGACAGAACAGAAGACCAAGTGGTGGAAGTTAAAGGATGAAGGATCTTGCGAGGAGTTCAGGCAGAGATTGAGACAGGCTCTGGGAGATCAGGAAGAGCTGCCTGATGACTGGGAAACTACAGCAGAGGTTATCAGGGAAACAGGTAGGAAGGTGCTGGGTGTTTCATCTGGTAGGAGGATAGAAGATAAGGACACTTGGTGGTGGAATAAGGAAGTACAGGACTGCATCCAGAGGAAGAGGTTGGAAGTGGGATCTAGAAAGGACTGAGGAAAGTAGACAGGAGTACAAGGAAGAGCAGCGCAGAGTGAAGAGGGAGGTGCATATGATGAGCAGAAAGCATATGATGAGCTGTATGACAGGTTAGACACAAAGGAAGGAGAGACGGACTTGTACAGGCTAGCCAGACAGAGATATAGGGATGGGAAGGATGTACAGCATACATAAGACACAACAACATAAGAGTTATCAAAGACAGAGATGGAAAGGTACTAACAACCCAGGAGAGTGTGCAGAGAAGAAAGAGTATTTTGAGAGGCTGATGAATGACGAAAATCATAGTGAAAGAAGAGAGGAGGATGTGGATGTTAAGAAGCAGGAAATAGCAGACATTAGTAGGGATGAGGTGAGGAAGGCTCTGAAGAGGATGAAGAGCGGAAAGGCTGTTGGTCCGGATGATGTACCTGTAGA
>SOMO01000016.1:442204-478559 GCA_028128575.1 Paedocypris carbunculus | reverse complement strand
GCCGGAGGAGACGAGGCCGCATCACAGCCGGAGGAGACGAGGCCGCATCACAGCCGGAGGAGACGAGGCCGCATCACAGCTGGAGGAGACGAGGCCGCATCGCTTGGAGAAGTGTCATTTCACCAGGACGGTTGTTCGAACATTCAGCGTCTTTGCGTTGGTCTCGGACCAAGAAAAGCGCTATACAAATGAACTTGAACTTGAACTTGAACAAGTGAGCCGGGTTATCCCCAGGGTTTTTTTCCTCGTTAAAGAGGTTTTTTTCCCTGGCCACTGTCGCGTATGTGCTTGCTCACTGCTCTTTGTCTTTGTCTTGTCATAACCGCAGCCACATAGTTAACACCAACAATCCAGACGATAAATTGAATAAAAAGCAACAATTCTCTTACATATTTACACGTGCGCTTTGAGACAGTTAAAACTGTGAAAAGCGCCCTACAAATACTCATTATTATTATTATAATACTAAACAATAATATCAGTTATCATAACATTTTATTGCAGATATCTTGCAGATTATTACTGCATAACGCATTAATTTGGAAAAGTGGAAAGTGAGGTGATGGCAATATGGCCACTAGTGACCATACTGAATTGGTGCTCTGCAATTAACCAATCCAAATGAAAGTGCACATACACACAGTGAAGTGAACACACACACCCGGAGCAGTGGGCAGCCTAAGCCGTGGCGCCGGGGGGCAAGTGGGGTTCAGTGTCTTGCCCAAGGACACGTAGTTGCAGAACCAGCTGTAGGGGGATTAGAACGAGCAACATCTCGGACACAAGTCTATGTTCCCTACCACTGGACCACAACTCCCCTTGTAGTAATATTTGCTAATCTATTTGAACACACTGTTTTGTATTAATTTCTGGCGTATTATCAGTACAATATTTAGTAAAATAGAACATTTTGAAAACATACTATATTATATATTCGATACACCAGGGTCTTTATAATAATCTCTACGTAGAAACACTTGCAAAACTTTTACCATTTGGGAATGGAAACTGTAAGCTTGCAGCATTTAGCATCACGGCTAACGCTCCAGCCATGTGGCGGAAATGCTTGACCTACTTCTGATTCTCTTTCATTTGACTTCAACCTGCTCTGAGTAAAACACAAGCTTCATAATCACCTGAGGATTTAATTGAAAAGTCAATCTTGCCGGCTGTTGTGATTGTGCTAATGTGTTAGCCTTTCACAGACTTAGACCTCAATCTCTGTCAGGTTACTTGCTACCTTTCCTAGCGATTGAATGCAAAAGTAAACACCAGCGAAGAGATAGGAGCGGCGGTAAAAAGTGATGGGGAATGCTGGGAAAAGAAGAAAAAATAGGGAGTGTGAAATGGAAAAGCGTTCTCTCATCCACCTGCCAATCCACAACTGAAAACAGCTCTGTTCAGAATAATCCCTGGGAACTAAAAATACACCACAAAAACACCAAGTACAATAACAGACAAAGAGTTGGAAAAATCTGATGGGAGAAGAAAGGACAAGGCCAGACGGGTAATGAATCTCCACACTGACTGGTTTTCCGCCTTTGGTCGGCCAACTGCTAATCTGAAAAAAGACAGAACTATCCGTCCATCCATTTTCTGCACTGTAAAAAGTGTCTCGTTGGATCAAAGTAAAAAAATTTAGTCGACTGATTACACCTAATCCGTTTACTTTGGTTCAACTTAAACTTTCACTTTGAAAGGAATTAACTATCCACTACTTAGCCAGTGCAAAAAACATCTTTGAATCTATTTAAGTTTTTAAGTTTAGTGAAATCTCAAATTAGGCATTTTCTTAATTGGTTTTAAAATTATCTTTAATTTCTTAATTTCTCATCGGAAGGGTTGAAAAAGAGACCACCACCATAATATATGCGTCAATATGCATCTTCGTTGATTGGGCCTTGTGTACTAACGGGTTGAATTTAAATAATAATAACATGTATAAGAGTATCTACCATTTTACTCTTACACATTGATGGTTGTTTACATTATTACCTTATTAAAACATCTATTGATTCCTTTTAAGACAAATCGCTTCAATTGCTCCTTCTTACAACTGAACAAGATAATGTAAATGTGTTTATGATTTTTTTTTAAGTTTAAAAGAGTTAGAAAAATGCAAGCTTCTCATTGGCTCATTGGCCAATTCTCATCGGCCAATCCAAGAAACAAGGTATTCTCTTCTCATCACCAACTGGCTCCAAAGCACATTTTTATTTTACTTCAAAGAAATTTATTTACTTTGTATATAAAGCAAGATCACTAGAAGTAGATTACTTGAAAAAAGGAGACACTCGAAGTGAACTACACAATGAAATTAAAATATTTTTTACTCCATAAAATTAGCATCCACCTTGTGTGCAGATAGATGAAAAAATAAATGATGCAAAAAAGTACAGGAATGAAATGTGACGTGAAAACAGAAAAGAATGGGCAGATAAAAAGCATGACAGATGGACGAGAGATAATGATTGGCTGCAGCGCTTGCACGCACTCAAAACTCTTTGCTTTCAAATCAGAATCTGGCCACGCCCATGCTAAAATCTCATTGGTTTAAAATCCCACCCACATAATTAGTGAAATGTGGAAGCGTTTTTCCAATGTAAAAACGGCAGGAATCTGCGCCTCTGGCCATTTTTCCAACTTCTCAGAGCATCTCCGAGTTTTTCGGAGGCGTTGGACACGTAGACGGGCCCCAGAACTGCACCACTGCACTGCTCTGGTCACGGAGGATTGAATTACATGAGACACGGCCTCTGCCTGTAAACAGAATAAAACGACTGGAAGAACCTTCTTCTTTCACAATCTCTCTCTATCTGTATGTCTCTCTCTCTCTATGTATCTCTCTCTGTTTTTGTCTGTCTGTCTGTCTGTCTCTATCTCTCTCCCTCTCTCTTTCTAAATTACTAATTAACGACTGCGCAGGCGAATCATGGAGAAGTGTAGAGATCACCGCGACCGACCGCATTTAAAACACAGGTTTTCTGCACTGATGACCGTGCCACACATTTTACTCATTCATTAGTATTTTACTTGGTTAATTTTCTTTTGTAAGCTGTAAATGCTTGCGCATGTGCTTGGTACTCGTGTCTTTAAACACGTGCGGCTCGCGGCTCGTCTGCTTGTCGCTGGTAAACAGTTTATCTATACGATTCCCTGTTAGAAGCTCTATCTGCTTCACAACAAGTCAAAGTTGTTGTGGCCAAATGACTGATAATGCGATTGCTTTTAAAGAGCTGCCGTTTAAGTTGAAAGTGGTCGCTGAGGCTGAATACATACTATGGAAAAGGCTGTGATGCTGCGCTGAACTTTACTTGCAGTAAAATGTGGATACTCCTTGGAAGAAGAAGAATACTGTAACGGAAACATGACAAGGACAGCGATGTCCGTCGACTTTCAGCTTTGTTTTCTCCATTGAATGTGTGATCAGCGTTCTGTATTTTTGATGTGAATATGTGATTATCTTTAGTTAAAAATGTGTGATCAGCATTTTCAGCAAGACTATTTATCAGTGCCATACTTTTGCCACACAAATATACAAATACATATTTGTGTTCTCTTTTCCTCAATACATTTTTTTTAATTATGTCTGGTTTACACATTGTTTTCTTTAGTCAAAAAAAGTAAATTACAGTATTTAAACAGGTGTTTATTTTGTGTTGAGCATACATTAATTTATATTTTACACTTCAATATTACAAATGTCTATACTTATTATTATTAATATTAATTATTAATAACAAACTAATAATAATAAATTGTAATTTGTTTGTGCTTAATCGCGATTAATCACAATTAATTTGATTGGGGAAGTGCGATTAACTAGTTAAAAAAATCTTTTGCTCCCTCTTTCAGTATCTCTCTCTCAGTGTCTTTGTCTACCTGTCCAAGTCTTTCTCACTTACTCTCTATCTATCTATCCATCCGTCCGTACATCCGCCAGTCTCTCTTTCTCTCTCTCTTGCAGTCTCTCTGTGCTTGTCTGCCTGTCTCTCTCTCCCTGTCTGTCTTTCTGTCACTCCATCTCTCTCAGCAATTCTCTCTCAGTATCTCTCCTTCTCTCAATATTTCTCTCTTTCCCTCTTCCAGTATCTCTCTTTCTTTCTCTCTCTCTCTCCCTATCTCTCTCCCTATCTGTCTGTCTGCCTGCCCCTCTCCCTGTTTGTCTCTACCTCTCTCAGTCACTCAAGTTATCTCTATCTGTCTCTTTATTTCTCACTCTTTCAATCTTTCTCTCTCCCTCTCTCTCAGTGTCTTTCTGTACCTCTCCAGTTCCATCTCTCTCTCATCTCAGACTCCAGCTCGGTTTCTGTCTTCCTCCCTTTGGGTCATTTTCAGTTACGTAATCCGCCTTGGCCGTCACTATCGGCTCGGCATAAGCAGAAGAACATCCAGGTCTTGCGTAAGTACCGAGTCTCTCTTTTACGACAATAACCCCACTGAGTGAATTTCTCCAGAGATCCGAGCTGGACCCGAGCAGATCTGTCATGGCACTAAATGAGGAAAGCAAGGGTTGGGTGATCAGGATGTTCTGTGTAAACACAGCCACGTTAAATCTGAACGTAAGAGACACTTTCCGAGCCTCATCCCAAACTGCACAGTTTCCCAGAGCTTTCATTATATAAACAACTCTCACTCACATCTGAGGAAATGTGCAGAGGACCTGTAAATACAGCTGGTTCTGTCTGAATGAGAGAGAGACAGAGAGAGGTGTGAGAGAGCGAGAGAGAGACAGAGAGAGAGAGGTAAGAGAAACAGGAGGAGATAGAGATAATAGAGACAGAGGAAACAGAGAGAGAGAGAGAGAGAGAGAGAGAGAGAGAGAGAGAGAGAGAGAGAGAGAGGTGGTCGCTGAAGAGTGAAAACAAGAGGAAGGGAGAGAATGACATAGAATGAATAAGAGGCAGGAAGAGTTAGAGAGAATAAAAGATAAGAAAGAGAGATAGAGTAAAACACAGAGCAAGAATAAAAGAGAGAATTAGAGCAAAGGAAAATGAGGGAAGACAAAGAAAAAGGGCAAGAGAGAATAAGAAAAGGGAGAGAGAGATATTGATTGGACTAAGAGAGACGAGTGTAAATATATTGAAAATGAGCAGGACAGAATGAAATTTATAAATATGTGTATGAACGGAGGGAGTCACAAAAAGAAGATTGGTTAAATAGATGGTTAAATGTGTGATAAATGTTAAAAAAGGATAAATGAAACAAGATGAATGAATGTGTATACAGTACACTGTATAAAGTGTCTTGTTGGATCAAAGTAAAACAATTTTGTCAACTGATAACACCTAATCCGTTTACTTTGGTTCAACTTAAAGTTTTACTTTGAAAGGAATTAACTATCCACTACTTAGCCAGTGCAAAAAACATCTTTAAAACAAGTTTTTCTCAGTCGCTTTAGTACAATTCTCAGATCAGAATTGAAGTTTGCAATTCTGTGTGTGCATTTCTCAAAACAATTTGTACAAACAGCAAAACACTATGGATTTCTTGCAAAAGCCTGTAACTTGCTCAAAATCTTTAGTTCATCTCTCAAAACCAAGTCTTTATGTCATTGAACGTGTCAGTGCTATCAGAATGTCAAGTCCTTGTGTCATTGTCTATGAACAAGACAGTCAAATTACTTAGTCATGTTGTCGATATAACTTTGTACTTTAGATGGAGCTTCTGATGTAAACGATGGCTAAAGTTTTGATGACAATAGTAAAATGTAAGTTACACCTTTTTGTTTGATTGCAAGAGGCTGGACAAGATTCACATTTACACTTTTATTATTTATATTGTAATTTGTTGACAGACTATGTCATACCAACATGAACACACTCAAACTGTAACACAAAGGGAAAATAAAGACAGGAAAATATTCTGTACAACAGTACAGGCAGTGCAGTAGGATTTGGTTCTCTCGACGAAAGGTCTGAATGACACAGTTGTACTCTCAACATTTGGCTGCACCCTTCTACCAGCCTCAGCCATTGTGAGCCCCGGGTTGACAACATGGTCTACAAGTGTGGCTCACATGTAGGAACACCTACATGTCTACGGTCTCTACCACGGTTTTGACCCCTAACTCCACCTCGCCGCCTCACTCCTCTTCCTCTTTTCTTCTCTCTGGCTGTTGACCCCGTCCAATTCCTTGTCCTTCCATTGTCAGACATAGAACATTGTGATGTGCTTCAGCCATATACAGTATATACTTGCTCACTGATTGTCAATGAGATGCACTTTTGTTAGGGGAAGTCAAGTCAGGATAAGATTTAGAAAAAAAACATATAATGGAGATGTATAGAATTATGTTTGTTACATTATGACAACTTGATCAACCATTTTGCAGTTAATGACTTATACAATAAACTAATGACTAGGTGTATTGAGGAGTAAGACTATTGCACAGTGAACTATATAATACATTTAGGTCATTTACATCATTTACATCAACATGACAAAAACTATTGAAAATGTATCAAAGAGCAGAGAATTGTGCATAATCATTTGCATGATGTACCAAAGCAATTGCAACTTGTTCAAAGAAGTGAGAAACTGCTTATATGATGTGCACAAGTGACATCATGATATGAAGATTGAACAAATAGTTTTGAGAATTTTAATTCTGATCTGAGAATTGTACTAAAGTGACTGAGAAAAACTGTAAGTTTAATGAAATCTCAAATGATGCGTTTTCTTAATTGTTTCTAAAATTTTCCTTTAATTTCTTAATTTCTCATCGGGAGGGTTGAAAAAGAGACCACCACCATAATATATGCGTCAATTCGCATCTTTGTTGATTGGGCCTTGTGTACTTGCGGGTTGAATTTAAACAATAATAATATGTATAAGAGTATCTACCATTATATTGTAAAATCCGAACTGAACCCATGTGTCTTGACCACCGAGGTGTAATAACAACTTAATCAATTAAGTTGACTTCAATTAGGGCTGCACGATATACCGGAAAAATACCGTTATCGCGTATTATTATTGTTAATAATAACAATACACATTTTTTATAAAGACTCCCACTGTCTCCGCACTTCAATGATTCGACGATGACAAACATAAACCCAAACGTTCACATCACAGTGAATGCGCAGAACTGCCACGGTTCGTTTTCGGCGAGCATTTTCAGTCAACTGATTGGATCACAAGAGTAAAAAAAGCAACAGACGTTGGTGTTTCTTGGACAGCTGCTGATAAAGAGCATCCTTCAGCAAGCTCTTGAAGTGCTAAACGCCCGAGTCAAACACTCTCTCCAGCAGCGTAAACCACACAGAGTCATAAAACGCCTTCAACATAAACCATTTCCTCCGGGCTGGTCCCAGTGCACAGACGGGGCCTTGTGTTGCGGCACAAGGGGTCTCTGTGCTGGGCTCGGAGAGACGCGCGTTTACAAACACTGTGCTGGGGCCACGGTGTGTTAGGACATTCAATATCTCAGCCAAAACACTCCAATCTGTGTCCGGGGCCCGGGCTGTTAATAGAGGCCCCTGTAGGACCCAGGACATTCAAACACGTCGGTTTGTTTCGTAAATAATGTGGCAGAAAAGTCTATATGTCACGAGAGCGCTCGTAAATAACGCCTTGCGTGTGTGTTTTCGCTCTGAAAACTTTGCGTGATGTACGGCCGCCGTTTATGCTCATAACAAAGCTCTGGATGAGGAACTCGGCGAAAAAGAGCGTTTTCATTCTTGGAGCTTTGAAGAGAAAATTCCAATCGAGCTGAAATGGGATTTAAAAATGGCTTTAGTTGAGGTTTGGAAACTACTGGGGCTTGAACCGAGAACAATGCCTCGCAAATAGCTCAGAAGTGCCTCTTCTGAATGGTTTTCTAGAACATTCGCTGCACAAACTTCATGAAGGTCGTATTAAAAAAACAACATCGACTCATAAAGCGCCGCTGTCGCTAACCTTTCACTGAACTACTACAGAAACCGGTTCACTTCGGGCTAAAGCATATGTTTGAAAGTCCCGCAGTACAGTTCTACCGGTTCCTAAGACCCTTTAAAATGGGTCTGTTATTAATGACCTAGAGAGATGAAGCGTTGATGACACACCAACTACAGATCACAGAATGCAGTGCTTAAGCTGCCTGGTAGAAACTACAATTGTAGAATTTGTAATATTGACTTGAAATATTTACTTTAACTATTATACAGTGGTACCCCGACTTACAATATTAACCCGTGCCGAGAGCCGCTTTATTCAGCGAAAATTTCTTTTTTTTTTTTTCGAAAAACCTTCATTTGACATGTAATTCATGTAATTTGTGCCATGACTTCATAAATTCAGGCAAAAAGTGTTTATAAATGATATAATATTGATTAAATAATAAATGTAATAGTATTGTCAAAGTTAACGCGTTAACGCATGCTGTTAATTTTAAGTGCTTAATCGAGTCAATTATTTTTAACGGGAATAATCAGTTGTATTTTTTTTTACTTTTGGTTTGGGAACGTGTAATGAATAGAACCAAGAGAGCCGTCTCCTGGTGCCGCTCAATAAGATCAGCAGCTCACAGTCTATGAGTTCATGTGTTGTCACTTAGTTGCAAAGTGTTTAAGTGACACTGACCTACTTTTCACCTCTCAGCAAGCAACACAGACACAGTTCCTTTTCAACTGTTAATAACTTGCTCTGTTCAAAAAGCCAAAGCCTTAGATTCATATGGATTAGATAAACAGACAACACTGTATTTACTTACACTTATTTTTAAAAACAGACATTCTGAGCTTTATGTACACATATGTTTCATGTTACAGTGATAAGTATTTATTAAGTTACAGTTTGTTTTCAGCTGACAAAGAGAAGGTAAAACACGCTTTAGTTTTAGTTATTATTAGTAATTTAGTTCTTGTATTTTTATTTTTGTTTTTACAAAAAAACACAACATCCTGTTGAGTGTAACCTAAAAAAATATGTACTTCAAACTTTCAATTGATGGATAACACTTATATGTAAGACCAAAATTTACTTTTTTTGTGTTTTATCTTGAAAAAAAGTGTGACTCGACCTCGGAGGGTTCGACCTCGGAAGACAATACATATCAAATTGAACAAAAATTATACGAAATTATTTTACAGTACGTAAAGGAGTACATTTTTTACATGTTACACCTCAATATCCAATATTATGAGCTTCAGTCATTTAATCCTGAATTTAATCCTGATCTTTCCTGCCTGCTGCAATTAGACTCTACAATTTGAATTTAAATTTGAGCTGGTAATTGGAACTGTGCTTATGACGGGCTACTTGTTCATTTATGGTCTGTGTTTGTTTGTTTGTTATGATGTGTGCAGTGCGTTATGATGATGTTTGTTTATTTATTGTCCGGATTTGTTGTTGCTGTTGTGACGTGAAATTTCCCCGCTGTGGGACTAATAAAGGATTTTTCAATTCAATTCAATTTCAATCATAATAAGCTTATTTTATATATTGGAAGCAATATATAAACAGTGTTTTTGTTGTTTTTTGTTTATTTGACGTGCGAAGAAGATTAAACAACCGTTTTATACACGTCTGGATTCTCATCTCAATGCATGCTAACGGTAAGAAAACGGCAAGCTCATTTCGTATAGAGTATTTCGCAACTCGGGACGACATTTCCGCAGCGACAGATTTTGTTACTCTAGATTTTCGTTATCTACGACATTCGTAAGTTGGGGCACATTATTTTTTTTCATTCTAAATTGTATAATTTTAACAGAATATTTTTCTGTGGAGGACAAAATCATGTTAAGAGACCTACATTTGAAACTCAATTATTCTGGAATTATATTCTGGTCGGTTTTCATCAAATTTATGCTAAAAAATGTTTCGTTTTAATGTTTTATAAGCATTTATTTGGTTCGGCGGTTGAATTTGAAACCCGTGAACTAAAGTCAAGACAAAAATGAGTTTAACAATAAAAACAAAAACTAAATTAAATTGTAAATAAAATAATAGGAATAATGTATTAATAGACAATGCATAAATTGTTTATAAATTAAATATAAAATGACAACAATAATACAGAAAGCATTTTGAGACGAACAACAACACTAAAAGCATTAACAGCAAACCAAACACAAAGAGCTAAATAGTGAGTCTAAAGCCTTGCTGCGCAACACAATAATTCTCACGCTAACAGGCGAAAAGGAATCAAAACCTTAAAACTGCAGCAGACAGACAACAGACAACGTTTGATGAATTTGCGCGACCGTCTGGAGCGTGTGGGGTGAGAGCAGCCACGGGGCAGATTAGCAGGTTAAGTTCTCCAAATAAAGAAACCCAAAACCAGCGCTTATCTGAAGAGCCTCTTTATGGCGCGGATATGAAGAGCGGCGTTTTTTAACAGGGGATCCGGCTCCCCTCACCCCACCAACACCGGGTCTCCTTCTGGAATTTTCCATGGAACATGTGGCACTGTGTACGTATGCTGATCTACGCTCGGCCTCTCTCTCTCTCTCTCTCTCTCTCTGTTTATCTTTATTTTACCTTTTCAATCGCTCTCTGAATTTCTCACTGCCTCCATTTCTTTCTCCCTCCTCCTTTCCATACAATCAACTCTCACTCGTCTTTTTCGCTTCCCATTTATTTCCCTCAACATTGCCTCTCCTTCTTTTTCTTTTCCGCACCTAAACTGGCCCAAAAACATCCCTTTCAGAGTTGTGATATAATTTCATTCGCGTTTGCTCGTTTTTTGGCGGCGCTCCAAGCGCAGCCCTGCTGTGTGCGGCTCACATCGACAGCTGCTTTCGCTTGGAAGGAATTTCACAAGTTACTGATTTGGAAGGCAAACCGTAGCAAGACACATCACACAAACAGAAGCTCTGTTCCTTAGCTTAGCCACGTTAGCATATGTCAAAGCTAATAGCGTCAAATTACACTGATCACAAACAATGTCGGAAAAAGGTTGTGCTACATTTGTTGTGCAACGTTTTTCCTTTTTAATTTACCTGCTTTTTCTGAGACGTGCAATTGTGTAATCACTTCCTATATAGAAACTTCTGGAATTTCTGAATCTCTTTATATACTTTTTCATCTGTAATACATTTTTACAGCTCAGAGAACAAACCATTTCTAATTTCTACCATCTCACCTTGAATCAAAAGGACTTGCCTTTCCTGTACATTTTCGTGTATTGAACGGTCTACCTTAAATATTGTTTAACGCAATAACAGACTATGTTTGTATGAACCAAGAAAACTCATGACACAGGTGAAAATTAGCAATTATAAAAGTAGCAATTTTTTTTTGCAATTTTACATACATTTCTGCTCTCTAACATACAAATGTGAAATTTCGAACAATGCCAAGTACACTTTATTTTTCAGTTTGCTAAAAACACTTTAATGCAAAAGTTTTATAGAGCGTGACACGTATATTGTGGTGTAAAGTGTAAAAGTTACACTTAAAAAAAAGAAAGAAGTGTGAAATTTCACCTCTAATCATTATGTTTTAAAATCACTTTCCAAATGCTTCACCAAAGGCCTGAGATTATCTGAATTACAAACAAATGCTAATTACTTTTTTGTCAATGAAACTTATTGATGATTTACATCAGCTCTGCCACTTTTTTCTACCGCTCGCTTCAGGACAAGTATTTTTGCATTGAAAAAGGTTTCAGCTATCACTTGATACCGCTATGATTGGCCGCTGAGAAACCCAGAGCCCCGCCCACGCCTGCAGTTTTGATTGTGAAGGCTGCTCACTGATCCTATAGTCCAGGGGTGGCCAACCCGTGGCTCTTGAGCCTCATGCGGCTCTTTAACTGGTTTCATGCGGCTCTTCAGGAGCTTTCACGTGACACGAGTCAAGTATGCACACAATGTTAACTGTTGAAAAATAACTAATGATATCATGTTGGTGTGATTATTTTCATTAAATCTGGCTGAGCAGAGGTCCGTGTGTGCATGCTTGCAAACATGATTAAGGAATGGGATGATGTTTATGTGTGTGATGTGGCTGTTTGCAGTAACACAGAAAAAAGTGGCTCTTAGTCTCTGACTAGTTGGCCAACCCTGCTATAGTCATTGCTCTTTTATCAGGTTAAGCAGAAGGACTGTCACGTGACAGTATTCAGACGCGCTGATTGGTTAAATTCTCAGCGAACAGTGTTTGTATTTTTTAATGTCAAGTGACTGTTTCTGAGGAACAAGAGGAGACGGAGGCTTTTTGGTGCGTAAAAGTATTCTCTCTGAGGTTATTACTGACATCTGTCTGTATCATGGCTGATTGCTGAGCATGTAGAGGAAGTTGAAGTACTGATGTGTGTGAGCAGTGTAAAGTTAATCTGGCCGGGATGAAGTGACATGATTGGTGTCTTTCTAGATCCAATTTCTCGTGATTTTCACATCCGTAGCTGCAGTCTCGTCACTCCTAGTCTCCAATAAATGCGTTTGTGCGTCTACAGAAGTTTCTGTCTCCGAGGCATCAGTTCGTTTCACTGTACATCTGTGTGAAGATGCTTTTAAAATCATTAGGAGCTTTTGAAGGGCGGGTAGTTTCAGACAAACTACTTATAAAAAGTATATTACAGAGTCGGGTTGTCAAGGCCTTCACATCTTTCACTGAAGGCCTGAGATTATCAGAATCCCAAACGGATGGAAATTATTAGTGTGATCAAAATGATGAATGATAATACATTTTATAATATTGGGTAAATGTTCATTAACAGCCAAATCAGCATCCACGTGCCACAATCCTGCCACAAGAGCTGCTTGAGTTAGAACAGCTTTTTAACCCACAATCTGAAGAGCAGATTGCCAAAATTGGATTCTGAGATGATCAGTGGCGTTTCACTGGACGTTGACGCAGGATTATTTATATCCCACAAACGTCTTGTTGAGCGGGGCTGGCACAGTGCCAACTCTATTCATATTCCGAGTATTTATTCCAGCGGTGGAGCCAAGAATAACATTTTGGGCCGAGGCATTCCTCCAGGCATAAAAGATCTGCTCATTTATTTGACATTCATGTTGTATACTCACATTTGATCTGGGAACTGAAAATGATTATAGGATTACTGGCACAAAAGGGCTTTTAAACACTCGTATACCAAGCCCAAATCTGAAGACTCTGTGGGTACGGCATCAAGAAACACTGGGGGACTCGCTTCACAATAAACCTGAATTATCGCTTTTCTGTGTCATTTTGGTTAAACACTTGTTGCAAAAATAACATGGTTAAATCCACCAGAAACTGATCGTGATCACCAAACGTCCAGTGTAAAGCCGTACTCCAAAAAAAAAAAAAGAATTGCATTTGCTGAATTGTGAAATGTAACGTTGCAGTCACAACAAAAATAACTGTGAGAAAATTGTGAGATAATCAGAATTGTTAGATAGTAAGAATTGTCAGATTGTAAGTCATTAAGTTATACCATGACAGGTTTCTAATCTATTTTTTTGTATTACATTTGAGCCTTTTATTTGGATTACAAAGTCAATGTTTATTAAATTAAGTTCGCCCTATAGACTGGTTAATGTGGTTTATCAAAAAATCTCTTTTTTCAAAAGTAAATACCACAATAACTTGAGTTCTTTTGGAATGAATTGGGATAAAGTGTCATTTTTTTCTCTCAAACTAAACTATACACAGCTATAAAGAACTCAGTGTCATTAATAAGTTCATTAATATAGTGCTTTTCTTAGTTCCAGACCACCACAAAGTTGCTACGAGGAATTATGCAAAAATAAATCTTTAAAGAAGAAAAATGTTAATTGTTCGTCCATGTTAAAAAATTAGGAAAAAGAGTCCATTGTAATACCTACTGCATGTTCCGTTATGCAGGTACTAAAACACAACGCATACTTTGTATATACATAATCAGTCTATAGATATATGTTATAAACACCACTTTAGCTCAATACAAATATAGAAAATACAGAACTACTGTATATAACTGTGTGTGTGTGTGTGTGTGTGTGTGTGTGTGTGTGTGTGTGTGTGTGTGTGTGTGTGTGTGTGCGTGTGTGTGTGTGTGCGTGTGTGCGTGTGTGTGTGTGTGTGTGTGTGTGTGTGTGTGTTGTGTGCGTGCGTTTTACTAGGATTACAACTTTTAATTCCCAAAAATAAGGGACGCGCCGGGCGGGGCGATTTGGGTGGGCGTGGCAACGGTGCTGGGCGACAGCGACGTCACTGTGACACGGTGATCGCCGTTAACAGTTGAATATATGTATTAAATACATATATTTTAATTAACTAGTAGAAAACGAAACTAGTAATGACTATCTAGACATATTAACCATTATTTAGTAATCACATTGTCAATATGTCCGCACAAATCTTCAGAATACAGAACCTTTATTGTCATTATGCATACGTGGTATAACGGAATTTGTAGCAGCCTCAGGTCGGTGTTACCATCAGTTAAAAGCTAAGGCATAAAAGTAATAAAAATATAATAAATAGAAGTAAGGAATAAAAACACAACAATATAAAATCAAGTACCGTATAAGTATTTGGGATAGAGGTGGAGTTGTAGTGCACATGAAAACAATATTTTTCGGCACTAACTTGATCCCATATAAAATAAAAGGGTGATCAAACTAACGATGACGTTCAGTAAAACCCAATCCAAAGTAGAAAAGGAGCATCTTCATATAATGCGTGAGGGATGATACATGCAACGACGGCAAATACGGATGACAAAAATATTGATTCAAACGGGGCGCGCAATTACAATCTGAAATACGGGACGATTCAGTACCCAAGCATCGTTTTAACTGCACTATAACTTGCGGCTGAAAGCTCCATCTCTCACTCGACTGAAAGCTGGAGCGTGTTTGCGGCGGGTGAAAGCACTCACTCTCGGCGGGGTAGAAGGGCTGCATGTCGATCTTGTGCACCTCTTTGGCGTAATACTCCTCCTCGCTGCGCTGGCGCTCGCAGGTGGCCGCGCGCTCGTTGGCTTTCTCCTGGAGCAGGTCCCGCGTGCTGTTGTAGATGGCGATGATGTCCCGGGACACCTCCTCGGGCTCGGGGAAGGTCTGCGGGGGCCTGCTGAGCTTGAGCTTGCTGAGGATCTGACCGCGGATGGCCTCGATGCGCTTCTTCTTGAACTGGTCCATGTCCAGCGTGCTGCACGTGGACAGGCTGACGGCCACCGTAGCTAAATCCAGGGCCAGGAAGAGGCTCAGGACGTACACGTTCATTTTGCTCGTGGTTCTCGCGGCTCTCAACACGTGTCAGCGGGTCAAACTGCCCAGGAGCCCATTCTGATCCCAATAAGGTGTCGACTGGTCGTTTGTGTTTACGTGAAAGAAAAGAAGCGGGTCATAATAAACCACCTCCGAAGTGGCCACAGATGTGTCCATTAAACGCTCTGCCTCTGCTGCGGTCTAGCTGTGGATGCGCACGGCGGTCACAGGCGCGTGTCCGCGGGGGTTCTGCGCGCGCGCACCTCCGCCGCATCACTCACTCGCCCTCGCTGGCTGAGAAGTTTGGAGAAAGTCTCCGTTCATTCCCCGATGCGCATCGCCTCTCTAGTCCGCGCGGGTCAGCGATTTGGAAACTCACAAAGAGAGAGAAAAAGAAGGACGTGATGTCCGGCACGCGCAGTCTCCGTCTCAGTTTTCGCGATCCTCCATTCCGAGTGGGAAAGGAAAGTGCGGTCCCCGTGCCAGCGCGCACACGCATCTGACGGCGGCCGGTCAGAGGGAGGGAGGTTTAAATAGGACTGACCTGACCACGTGGTTGCGGTCATCGCGGGGAAGTTGGGAGGTCCGTCAGCGCCGCGCGCTTTCGCGTAAACGTCTCCGGACACGCGCACTCGATATAACAACAGAAGAATGACATGCGAGATTTGTTTGTCTAGCTTGAAGACGGTTCATTCATTATTTTTCACAAGATCGTGCGGAAATTACTGACCAATGGCAACACGGATGTGACGGACGGACGTTTATTGATCAGACGTCCGACTTGTTGATATTGGTTCCGTTTGTTTTGTCATCTCACAATGACATTAATTTATACTTTTCAGCAATAGACATATTGCCTATTTATTACAATCATGTCCAATGTTTTGGCCTGTTGCCGAGACTCCGAGTGACCCAAAAATGGAAGAAATTGGATGAATGAAATTTCTGAATAAAATGACACCCCTGTTGCTTAATGGTTTTTTATTTATTTGTCAAGCTCCCTGGCAGTGTCGTATTAATATTACTTAGAATATTGTCTAGACCGGAAATATGGTTATTGTTTATACGCATGACCACAGGGGCCCCTAGAGTAACAGCTAGTATTTCTTGCCAATCAGTAAATTAAATCAGTGGGCGAGATAATTATACACAAAAAATATGAAAATAAACAAACAATGCAAATTAAAACAAAGATACAAAATAGTATTGGTTTATTTAGATTATAATGTGTATGGCATGTAAGACAAGTGGGAATAACCAAGGGGCTCGTTAACAACCATGAACAGACAAGTAAGACAGGACTCGCACCGACCACTGCTTTAGAGAGAAGAGAGCAGATTCCTGAGTGGTGGGTCGTCGTGACGGTGGTCTGCACCAGGAGAAATAAATCGTTCGTCATCAGACTGGGTAAATTTACACTTCCACAAGAATCGGAAAGACTGACATTCCAGCAGGGCTGCACCAGGGAAGGTCAAAGGTCATCAACCAGAACCCTGTCCACGGCCTACACCCATTCCTTATCAAACACAGTAATAGCATTCTGAAAACAAAATAATTAGCATAACACGGAGCTCTGATGCCCCTTAAAGAGTTCAAGTGGCTGTGAAGCGTTGCACTGCCCCCATGTGGTCAACATGACTGTTTCCCAATGAGGTTTATTTGCTTAACGTAGGGTTTTACAAATATTCGGTCGATTACAATGGTTACCAAAAATACAACACACGGCAGATGCAACGTTTCATCATTCAGACTCGTCGCTGCTGCAGATGCCATCACAGTCTCTCGGGTAGTCCGCATGCCCTTCGTGACTGTCGTGACTCTCCTGGTCCCAGTCCTTCATGGTCGCCCCCATCATGAAGTCGTCTTTAAGCACGCTCCAGGACGCCGCCTCCTCCTTCACCTCCACAGTCTACACACACACACACACACACACACATCCAAATCAACTTTCTCACCAACTCTGCACGGGAGAAAGTTCACTTAGAAATACAGTGGTACCTCCTTACGAATGACTCTGTTAACAAAAATTTTTAACAGAGTTTTTATTCCCTTAATTCCCTTAAAGGAGATCTTTTGAGTGAAACATGCAAGTGTCCAGGTATATAAAAACATTTTTTATTTTATCACGTCAGTAAACAAAAATACACAGTTGCGGATATAATTTTTCCGGAACCGCTGACACATTACCGCAGGTGATGCCACTTTTGAAGACAAAGCCATATTATGAAACTGCGGAAAAAGACAATGCAGGTGGAGAGGCACAGAGACCCTTTGTGTAGTGAAGATGATCGGTGGTCTGTTGTGTTATTTTGCAACAACGCGGACTCTACACAACCTGTTCTGAACACTTTCTCTCTGTAATATTACGACGTTTTATTATATTGTAAAACATTTTTTTTTTATTGGGACGGATTATCAAATTTACATGCAACATGCGCCCCATTTTACAACATTAACATATAATAATATTTTACATAATTGCTCAACAATATTTACATAACTGCTGTCAGCACTACTTAATTTCGTAAAAAGACGTACAAAACTTACAGGGAAAAGTTGCAAAGAAAATAAGTTTGCCGACGTCTACTGGTGAAGATCTATTTACACTTGAACTTGAACTACACCACCAACAACAGCGCAAATCATGTCAAATCGATAAAAAAAAAAAAAAGATTAAAGAGTTCAAGTGGCTGTGAAGCGCTGCACTGTGCCCATGTGGTCAACATGACTGTTTCCTAATGAGATTTATTTGCTTAATGTAGGGTTTTACAAATATTCGGTCGATTACAATGGTTTAGCAAAAATACAACACACGGCAGATGTAAAAAAAAAAAAAAATACATATACAATATGTGAACAATAGATGCTGAGTTAAACTACCGTATTTGTACAAAATGCATCCTTAATTCCAAAAATATCAATGTAAAGCTTAAACTCGGCTCTTCGACTCTCTGCAATTAAAATCTAATTAGTTTGATAATATATGTAGTATCTTTACAAATCACCAAAAAATATAGAATAAAAACAGGACGTTAAAAAATTAGTGTGAACGGTTCCGCCGTTCCCTTCATTTGACCTTTCATTTTCACACTTTATAAATCAATTTATAAATTAAAAAACAATCTATAAATCAATTTACTTGAGCGATCAACAGTATATATCAAGTTTATATTCTTTAAATACTTTTTATCTTACATGTATATTGTAAACAAATTATATTATTGATTTATATGAATTAATTTGTAATTTAATGTCTTGAACAACCCCAGATGTTTTTGTGTTACTATAAGATTATAAATGCACTAGGTGGCAGTACAAGTTAACTTTGATGTTAATGGAAATTTCAGTGTTTTGGAGAATAAAGTTATGACAAATTTAAATTCTAATAATTACAGTATAGTTATATACCAATTTAATTAACAAAGTCTATATCAATATAAAGATCATCCAGTCTGTCCTCTACACCGACTGTAGCGGGTGGTCCGGTCAGCAGAGAGGATCATCGGGACTGAGCTCCCATCAATTGCACCTGTACCGGACCAGACTCAGTACCCGTAGAAGCGTCAGCATCACCGCTGACCCAACACACCCCGCCCACAGACAGTTTAAACTCCTCCCCTTTAGCAGGTGTCACAGGGCCATCAGCACCAGAACCACCAGACACAGTCAGCTTCTTCCCCAGGCCGTGTTTGAGCTGAACTCTACCAGACCCACAATCTAATGTGCAATAACTGCAGCAAGAATGTGCAATACATGTGCAATAACGTTGTTTATGTTTCATTCATTTAATGTCATGTCATTGTTTTGTTTTTCTTTTACTTATACATTTATGTTAATACATGTAAAAGAGGGAAAAGATGGAGTCATTCGCAACTTGGCCAAAAAAGTTTCTGTTTCAGATATTACTAATAATGGGCTTGTGGGGGGAGGTCACAAAAAATTTTCTTTTCAGCTTTTCAGTACTTTTTCAATAAAGGAAATTTACTGTGAAAAACCAGAGAAAATCATAGTAGAAATGTAATCTATATGCTGTACATTACAGTTTTCAGATATGATTCCATTGATCAGTCCAATCAAAGAACTGATTAGCGTCAAGCTATGGCTGCAACAATTAATTGACATTGTGGATAACATTGACAATAACAAATTGTCGACTAATATTTGTGTTGCTGACAAATTGCTGACTTGCCACTCGTCCTTTACAATACGCAATTGTCCCGCTTTTGAGAAATAAACTGCGCGCCTAGTTTTGTATCAATACAAGAAGGACTTGTCGCGTATTTTTTTTTAATCGGTCTGTATAGGGAAGTATACTGCACTGTATAGTGCAGGGGTCAGGATAATAACGTAAAAAAATTTAAAACGTTCCCAGATATTTTATTCCATTCATTTCCTGGTTGCCGGCGCTGGAGCCAATCACAGCTCTCCTCCGGACAACACCATGTTTTCTATTGGATAATGCACAACGTTGTTGTGACGTCAGGATTTTACCGTCCCTGCCCTTCTTCTATTCAGTAATTCGCTACCAAAAAGCGGAAACCCTCAAGACGATGGCTATTCAGTATTCACAAATGGAGTAATTTGCCTTTGTGGAGAGACAAAGCAGCTTCTGTACGGGATCAGATTTTAAAAATATCAAATGTAGATTAATAAAAACGAACTCTAAGCATTTTTGTTTTGTTTTTAATTTTACGCTTGCTTTCTCAACAATCAAAAATTTTTTTTCCGTTACGTTTGAGTGGCATGCACGCGCGGTGCCTGTGTGTTGCTGTACAAACACCGGGCTTTGCGTGTTCGCGTGTGTTTGCTAGACGTATTTCATTTGCAGTTTTCCAAGCCGGGTGTTGTGAGGGATGAGTTCATCGCTGGGGTAAAATAAGTTAAAAGTTTAAATGGATGCGCTCCCTCCTGATTTTAAATGTATTTTATTTGTGTTTGATTTATTTGGAATGTATTGTATGTAAATGTCTAAGTTTATTTGACACGAGGTCCTGAAAGAGTGGAAACAACCTCTGGATGTGCACCGTGTTTCTGGTTTTGACCGCACCTTTGTTTTGTCAGAATTAGAAGTAAAAACGAGCCACACGAGTATGAAGACATTTGACATATAATAACAGCGTTATCAAAACAAGTTGAAAGACTTGTTGTTCTGCATTTCATATTGGTTTTACAAATATGCATAGATTTACTTGTATTCAGTTTTAAACAAGTATGCCTCTTTTGGACTTCATTGCGAATTGCATAGCATGACATTGCGAGAATTTGGCACTACCTTTGCTACAGTGTGCGGAATCTAATTATTTTAAAGGATTCGTGCACGAGCGTCCTGATTTTCGTGCCGACATGAGCAGCTTGAGTTGAGCGCGGATCTTTGCGCTCGCGTTTCAATCGACGGTGGCTCGAACAATTGTGCGCAGAGATCATTGCCCCACCTACCCCGAGCGAATGAGTTAAACTATAATAAAATGTGTTTGTAAAATAAAACCGATTATTTCAAACTGTCGTAAGTTGCACATGTGAGTTTAATCTAGTGTGTCTAATACATGTGTATTACATTACTATCGAAAGGATTCACTCCCGCTGCAGTAGAGCAGAAATATGACAGAAAACAGCTGATTACTGCAGTAAAACTCATTCAGATTATGTGAGTCTCACCAGCGACATGAAGGGAAAGAACCGCACGTCCTTCACTTGTTCTAGACAATAACTGACTGGACACTTTCAATAAATATACCGTATTTACTCGACTATAAGTCGAGGATTTTTCCTCAAAATTTTGGGCTCAAAGTCGGGGGCTCGACTTATACGCGCGGTCTACCGAAATAAAAAAATATTTTACTCAGAACAGTGCACAGATATGTCACCCTTTCTCATGAAAAAAATAAACAGCAGAGACACAAGCGCGGTATTTAAATGAACATTTATGACGTGAACTAGGGGTGGGCGATATGAGTTAAAATTCATATCACGGTATTTTCTAGTGCACAGACGGTATC
This sequence comes from Paedocypris carbunculus, assembly GCA_028128575.1. Lineage (NCBI taxonomy): Eukaryota > Metazoa > Chordata > Actinopteri > Cypriniformes > Paedocypris > Paedocypris carbunculus. The sequence goes on along the minus strand of SOMO01000016.1, from coordinate 457,447 downwards.
GATATTATATCAGGGTATTGTGGGGGGGTATTCTTATTTTATATAAAGCACAAAATTAAAACGCAAGGGGAATTCTGGAAATGCAGCTGTCATTTTTAATACTGTATATCTATTAAAAGTAGCCCAGGCATTTATTTGAAAAAAACATTTAAATTAAATGGCCTGCGGTCTATCTTTTAAGAGAGTGNTATAAAATAACCATGTTTTTATGGAGTTAAACTAATGTGAGCTGCCGCCTCCACAGATGGACCGAGATCCCAAAATGAAAGAAAAGTCCAGCACAAGGAACTCCATCCTCAATCAGTATGGGAAAGTTCTTCCTCGCGTCCAACGGAAACTGGCTGTGGAACGGTCCAAACCCTATCAACACCCGCTGACCATCCACAGAGAAGGTTTCAGTGGTGTTCCAAACTAAAATCTAATGGAACCAATGTCTATTTAATAAAGCTGTTTGTTCGTATTCTTAGTGAAAAGGCCTCAGCCTCTGTCCACCGTGGCGAAACGTTCCACCTCAGACCATGTGATGACCAGAGCGACCTTCATCAATAACGTCCTCTCCAAGATTGATGAAGTGTGGGTTGCTAAAAACCTCAGGCCAGACTCGCCATCCCACAGGTGTCATTACAGTCGCATGTGATGTGAAGCTTGTGTTTTAAAGCCGTGTCTGAATGTGTTTCTCTACGTGCAGCTCCACTGAGTCAGAAGCTCCTGTCGTCTTTTCTTCACCTCCAAACCAGTCCGAGGCCTTTGTGGGGACACCGATCAACATGCTTCACAAGAGGGTGTCCAGGTAGACACGTGCTGGACTTGTTTAATGTCGAGCCTGCTCAGATGCCTGATCTGATGCTGTTATATTAGTTATTTAATACAATNCCGCCCACCCCTAACGTGAACTAAATACATCTTTCAGAAAAGGAGCAGCACTGCTGGTCGCTCGTCTCTCTCGTGCTCCGCTCTACACACGCACGCACGGACGCGCGCGCGCACTGAGCTCTTTCGGCTCAGCTCTCATAACAGAGCGACTCTTCTAACTCCGGGTTCTCTCTTTGGCGCGGGGCTTCACAAATAAACGAGTCACACTGCGGATTTCAAACGCAGTATATATTCTCAAATCACGAGTTAGCGTTAGCCGAATAGCCGTCGCTTTTGAGAACTCCCTTAAAGGGGCAGGGCAATTTTCTCACAATTCTTTAAAATTGTAATGCAACCATACCAATTACAAATTAAACCTTAAACATAAATTAACAATAACTTAAATGGATTAATACCAACGTAAACAATCAGGGTTACTTGATTTTTAAAAACCAACATTCGGTTTCTACTCATTTCTATCTTTTCTACTTTCTCTCATTTCTTTCCCCCGACTTATAAAGGGGTCTAAACAGAATACCACAATCTCACAGCTGAAGTAGGGGGGGTCGACTTATAAGTGGGTAAATACGGTAGTTTTTATATGTTATGCCATGATATGTTCTGCATTGCAACTTGTAATACAACATTTGGGGTTTTTAGAGCTAAAATGAACACGGTGAATTTAATCATAATGATGTACTTTGATGTTGAGTTGAACTTGATGCCAAAATTATTCTACCATTCTTTGCCAGTTACTGGAAGACTTGTCTTTGTATATAAATAGTGTGTTTAATGTCTGTGTTTAATGGATTTTTTTTATACTATTGACAATTCTAATTTTTTGTGAAATCCCTTGCCTGGCAATTTATGGCATCATATTTTGTATGATCAATATTATGTTGGTTATCTGGTTATCACTGCATGCAATTAATGAAAATAGAAAGCGTGAAATGCATCAGCAGTTTTGAACGTTTTAGTTAAATAAAATACAGATCAAATGCTCTCCTTATATTTTATCAAAGATTTTTTTTATTAAACAAAAACATGAATAACATTAATAAACAGCACCATGTGTGCAGAACATAACCTAATTTTTCCACTTGCAACCTTCTATATTTTTAAATTAGAAATAGGCTATGTTGAAACTTTACTAGCTAATGTATGTAGCTCTTCTATGTATGTGGTGTTTCCATGTTTGGATAGGTGTTACTGCAAACAATGACCAATATTTTAGCCAAATTCTTTATCAATATTACGTTTCAAAATAGTTTTAATATTACCCAATCTTTACCCAATATTATCAAATACCTGAACCCTTGTTTTAGAAATGAAGCTCTTAATGCTGCTGTCAATATATGTTCACATTCAACTTTATTGTCTGCAAAACAGCTAATCATTTATTTTTTACTTTTGAATTGGGACAAAATATGTAAACAAGGCTTAGAGAACATTTGTGTTTAATTTAAGTTGGACAGAATCAAAAAACTTAAAGAAAGTGACCTGTTTAGTTGATTCAAAGCATAATAAAACAAAAGCTAATCATTTCAAAAGCAGTAGTGAATTTCTTAATTAAAATATGTGGTAAAACTTGTCGTTTTATCTTTGCTGAAATAATTCAAAGCCTACTGATTAATCTTTGGAATAATCGATGATTGTTATAATAATTGCTGAATTAATCGATTATCAAAATAATAATTTGTTGCAGCCCTACTGTGAGACAAACACGTGAAATGTGTGAGATTTATCATACACGTTTTGAGAAATTCGACCAATGTTTGAGAAACACACTGACTGCTGTGGTCACGCAGTAAAATCTCTAGAAACTTTACACAAGTAAACTAGAGAAGCTTGACAACGATAATGAACTTTAAGCGCTGTTCGTTCCTTCTCACCTCTTCAGTCTTGGCCTGGGGAGTGTCGACTCCTCGCAGAACGTCAATGAAGTCTCGCTTTGTGATGGACGATAGGATTTTGGCCTTCTTCCGGTCAGAACCTCCGGCAGTCTTCACACGGTCACTCACATCTTTCTGGTGCTTCTTCACTGCGTTGAAAAGCTGCACCACACCTCTGAAATCATACCACAGCATAAGGAGCTCAGACACGCCCGCAGCTCAGACGTCCAGAAGAACCTTCACCTGGTGGCAGCTCTCTGAAGGTTCTTCTCGTGTTCCCGGTCTGAGACCACATCAGGCTTCTGTCGGAACATGTTTTCCCATGTTCGTTTCTTATCAACCTGAAAAGTCAGTAACAGAGGTGCGTCATCAAAAAAAACCACGACAACAGAACATTCTGTATCCTAGACTATTCCACCTGAAATTGTAAAACATAAAGAGTTGAATAAGGTCCAAAGCTACAGAATAGTATCTCGATCCACAATGTATTATTTAACACACGGGTGGGCGGCATACCCGTATTAGCGTGAAAACCGATATTGAGTTGTGCCACAATATGGATATAGCAATATCGTTAAATACATTACTATATAGGTATATAAACACTTTATTACAGTATCTGTCAGTATAACACATTAATTCTCTCTCTCTCCCACAAATGTGATGCTTCAGATTCTCTGAACCTGCTGAAAGGAAGGTCAGTTTTATAGCTTCTTTAACCAGCTAAACAGTTTCTAGCAGCGCTAACATGACATAACAAGACTTTTACAATTATCCAGTATCCTACTGACACAATTAGCAAACACATTGTACCATTAAAACTAGGGATGCTCACCTCGACACCACATTTTCTAAAGTACTTGTACTAGTTACAAGTCCTCCGAGACCGGAACCAACGGCACAAACGCCACCAGTTTGGCTAAACACTTCATGTGCCGAGACGCAGACTTGAATAAAGAATTTCAAGAGGTTAGGAGCTGTTTTCATTATTACGTCCCGTTTTGTCCCATTAATGCGTTGTAATACAATCCGCTTCAAAGAAATGTCGGAGATAACGATACTAGAAATGTATGTAACAATTAACCCTCAGTGATCGTGTGAAGCACGTTTGCGCTTGTATTTATAGTAGATGTCTGAGCGCTGATCGATGATAATGTTCAATTAAATCCCAAAACGAAATCTGTTTTTATAAATAGTGCTGTTCAACTCTGGTTCATTACATGGTTTACATTTACTCCAACATTTGGCTCATGTAGTATGTAACGGAAAAAACGCTGCACATGTTGCTGACTTTTTCTGTAAATTATCGCAACATAATCATCACAAAGAAAAAAACAACAGTTTGAAATACTTTAACAACAACAAACCAAAAGAAATACAGTATAAGCAACACAAATTCAGTCCATACAGTGGTCATATTGACAAACTCAGATCACTAGATAGGAACATGTTAACGATTGTGAAATCAACCAACAGGAGCCAACAAGTATCGTGGAATTAATTTTACATTAACAATTGTGTTTGTATCTTGAGTTCGATTCTGATGTGCGTGTTGGAATGGTGGAATGGACAAAAGATGATAAAAAATAAAAATCTTTTAAAAAAATAAAAATCTTTATTCATAAGTCCTCATTATTATTAGGTACCTGTTTCTTTTTCTCTAGTCGCTCTTTCTTCTCCTCCGCCTGGATCTTCTCCAGCTTCTTGTTCCTCACGAGAATGGTGGGTTTGCTCTCCGATGTTTTCTTGCCCAGGATTTTGGCCATGGCTTCGGCCCAGCCAGCGTTTGGATTGGCTTCTTCTTTTGTGTCTTTGATGTCTTCTGTCTCGCTTCCATCGTCACCAGTACCATCCTGGGCACCTTCACTGCCAGTACCCTCAGAAAAGCCATCTTCTTCTTCTTCTAGACGCCCAAATAAAATAACATATCATTAAAACAACAGGTCATAGTCATTACCGTGTGTAACATATAGACAAAAATGTGAATTATTTTACCTTTCTCCACTTTAACAACCACGCGTGGCGTCGTCATGATCGTCTCCATTATTATTGTATTTACGTATCACCAAAAAAACGTCCGCCTGAAAGACGAGACCCGGAAAACGTTCCGCCTTTTTCGTTCCGCGTCACTTTTGCTTGACGTATCGATGACTAATGCTGAATTCGAACCAGCCGGTAGATATTGAGTATTTTCTGTATATTCTCTTTGTTTCAACACCTACAAGCAGCATTACAAAAATACAAGCGACATACAAAACAGTTCGTCTTTTGTTTGTTTATGAGGTCGTTCTAGAGGCATAAACAGGGATCTAGAGGGCTTGGACGTTTTCAACTGCGTTAATTAAACTTGGTTTATTTAGATATATGATCTTTCTTATAACCGAGTTCATAATCTCTTTTCATTTTAAACCCAACTTGCTAAAAAAACTGGTTAATATAGAATTGCTCTACAAATCCGTATTTAATCTGATGTGTTTTGTATGAACGTAAAAAAAAAACATTTAACGTTTTCTGTTTAACTCGATTACACGTTTCAAGAGTGAGGGCCGTCAAAACTAACCCAGTAGAACCAGTAGAGGGCAGTGTTCGCCAACTTCTACTGGGGCCTTTCTTTTTACTCGTGGTATACACGTCAAGTTCTGAGCATTTGTAGGGCGCTTTTCACAGTTACAACTGTCTCAAAGCGCATGTGTGAGAATGTAAAAAGGTTAATGCATTATTCATTTATTTATTTGTTCGTTGGTGTTAAGATAATGACTATGAGCAGTGAGCACGCACATGTGTGACACAATCCAGAGTGTGTATCCTGCCTCCGGCCCTAAGACGCTGAGATAGGCTCCAGCTCCCCCCGACCCAGTAAAGGATGAAGCGGTAGAAGATGAATGAAAATTGATATTTTATTTATATCTATTGTTTTTATCGCAATTTCTATTCTTTATCCTTTATTGTATTTCCCTTTGCACATTTTGTTGTATCTCCCCCATCCTTATGTTTAAATGGTGGAACGATCAAAAACACATTTCACATACAAGTTGTACCATGTATAGTATGTATGTGACAAATTAAATTTGAATTGGAGAGAGATTGCAGACATTGCAAACAGACAGACGGACGGACAGAAAGGGCAGATAGACGGATAGACAGACAGACTGATAGATAGATCAGATAGATGCTGACTTGTCAGTGTGTGTTTGCTCATGTGACGTGGCCGTGTAAAGCGCTTTGTGTTTGTGAATGGGACTGATCTCCAGTGACATTTGCCACATAATGGGTCTAATTGTCAGTGTCCAGAGCCGAACTGGAGCTTGGCAAGAGTGCGATTTCTGCCCCAGCATGACACCAGAGGAAACTACACGGAAAGTGAGTTTGAGTTGTCAGCCAGAGACCTGAGCAGCATCACGTAGAGCCTTAACAACACTTCCTTACGCAACACATGTCCACACAATGCTATTATCCCTGTAAGACCCACCATGGTTGTAAAATTACATTAGACATTTTACAAATAATTACAAACAATTACACAAATAACAAATAACATTTCTTAAATTCTTATGTTTAAAAAAATTTCAAATTCTTAAAAATGGCCAACATTGTTTTTCTTCCCTCCAACCTACATTAACATATTCATGGGGTCCTAATATATGCCTCATAATTGCTATCAGCTCGAAAAATGTTCATAGATCCACTCACTCTACCTGAAAATTTTTTTCCAGTTTTTACGACTGGATTTATCAAGACTAATGTAAGTAAAATCCTTTAAATATTTTTTTCTCTGTTTATTGGAATTTCTTATACACAACAAAATTGAATTTTTTTAGAAAACAATATTCAAACGAGATATAGAGCTTTTTAAGTCTTTGGAGTAATTATACAACATTGGGCAAAAGGGGTTGCGTTTTGTGTTGCTCAGGGACTGGTGAGAATGGTCAGGAAAGGGCTCATGAGGGTGACCAATTTCTTTTTAGTATGTAAGTTGAGATGTAATTAGCCACTCAGACAGTATTGTTCTAAACCTGTAAGTTCCTTGAGAGTTAATGTGTCTCTTTTGTTTTGAAAAATCTATATTGTTGTGATGATTTGAAGAGACTTCTGTACAGCATTTGCATTGAAGCAATGACTGGCACATTGCACTTTGATCTCTATCCTTAACATCCAGTATTACCATGCCTATTCTCTCATTTTATCAACTGCAATGAAACACCTAAATGTATTATTTACTATGTAAACGAAAAATGAAAACACTTTTTTGATTTCAGAATGCGACCATAATCGAAAATAATCTTTTCAAAATGGAGAGAGCGGTTTTGAAATGGAGTGGAATAGCACTGATGCAAGCTACTCACGGTGGAATTCCAGAAGTTCCAGATGAAGTGGAGAAAGAAAACCAAAAACCCTTTGAGGTTCAAGTCATGAGGACTTCAAGACAACAATGAATACAGCTTGCAAAAGCACGGAACATCTGTGGGAAATTGAGATGTTGCATGACATGTATTTGAAGATGGGCTTAGTGCAAAAGTCTGTATGTATTGGGAGACAGATACACGGTACGGCCCTGATTCTGAAGCGATGTCCCACAACAGATTCCAGGCTCTATTGACATCACTCCACTTCATCAACAACCTGACTGTGTCTGAGATGGACAAGTGACAAACTTTTGAATCTGAGGCCATGGCTAAATTCATTCAGGGAGAGATGCCAGCAGGCGGTTCCTGAAGAGCACAACTCTGTGAATGAAATGATGATTCCTTCTGAAAGAATTTAGTAATATAAAACAATATATGTGTAGCAAGCTAAACCCAGGGGGTTAAAACTGTGGGTGAAACTGGAATTTGTGTAGCAGGTGAAATGTTCGGCTGTGTTTCACTGATTTGAAAAACTTTTTGTTTGAAAAAAGTTTTCGAGATTATCATTGACATTATGCATGAATACATTACTATAAAATATGAGATTGTTGTGTAGATTTATTATCAGCAATGAACCCAGCAGGTTTATGCTTAAATTCTAAATACCGTACCTGTTCAGACAAAGTGACAACAAATGCAGAAATTCTGCTTCCACCTACTGTAGGCCCAATGTCGTAACATTACATAAATTGTTTTTACAAAAAAAGAACATTACAAAAAAAGATTTCTTAAAACCTTACCAAAATATAAAAAGACACGACTCAACATGGAAAAGCACCTTAGAATACTGTGCGTCTCCTGGTAAAACATCTACCTGTCCTTCCATCTGTTAATCTATCCATCTCTCACTTTAAAAGGTTTGTTCCATTTTTACAACTTTACACAATTTTTCACGTTTGTGTGTGTGTGTGTGTGTCAGCATTTGTGTTGGTTCTGATGATCTGGGTGAAGGTGAAGTGAGGTGTGTCGGTCAATATGACCACTAAGACCAAATTGGAAATTGTGTTCTGCATGTAATTTTCCAGTGAAGACACACACACACACACACACGCACACACACGCACGCACACACACACACACACACACACACACACAGTGAGGAGACCCACACAAACCCGGAGCAGTGGGCAGCCTTAAGCCGTGGTATTGGAGGTCATGTGGTGGTCAGTGTCTTTCTCAAGGTCACTCAGTACACTGCAAAAAATACATTCTTGGCAAGCCAAAAAATATTGAAATAATATTTGAAACAATCTATTTTTTTTACATAAGATAAATGAACTAGCTTAGAATTACAAGAGAAAGATTAATTTTCTTGTTTTAAGAAAATAGAAAAGCAAATTCTTGAAAAAAAAATCTTGTTTCGAGTCGTCTTACCAAGTAAAATTTACTCATCCCATTGGCAGATAATTTTACCTGATTTTTTTTATTTTTTTAATCATTTTGGGTTTTTTTTCTTGTTTTTTCATGTGGATTTTTTGCAGTGTATAGTGGAACCCACACTGCAAAAACATATCATCACATAAAAAAATACATTCTGGACAAGCCAAAAAATCGTGAAATTGCACAGTTAATCTTGTTTTTTTTTTTTTATACAAGATAATTTAACTAGCTTTTTTTTCCTCAACTCATTGCCAGATAATTTGTGCGCTTTGAGACAGTTAAAACTGTGAAAAGCGCCCTACAAATACTCATTATTATTAAATACTCATTATTATAATTTTACTTGATTTAAGTCTATTTTTTAACTTTTTTTTTTCATTTTCTTATTTTTTCAGTTGCATTTTTTTGCAGTGCACCTGAAATGAGATCTGGACCGGCATAGCCTTGGTTCAAGTTCAGGTGTAAGTTTATTTATATAGTGCTTTTCTTAGTTAAAGACCAATGCTAAGTCGCTATGTAAATTAGGGGGGGAATAGTCTTTAAAGAAGAAAAATGTCCATCATTTATCTGTGTTGGAAAATTGGTGAAAAGGAGTCAGTTAAAAAAAGTAAAAATGTCCATTGTCCATTGTTTTTCAGACTATGGGCTATGACCAGAAGAGCAAGAGCAAACAGGGTGTCAGGTCCATCTGCCTACAACTAGGCCTCAACTATGAGTTGTAAATGTGAAAATGTATCATTAAACAGTGATCCTGAATCATCAACAAAAAGCAATCACAGACGGCAAATCACTGGTTCACGGGTCAGTTTGTTGTTTTAGGGTCATGTCTGCAGCGAAATCCTGTCAAGGTCAGATGTCTAAGATCATTAGGAAGAGTATGTTTTATTCTTTTGAGAGCTCCGCCTCCTTGACACATTATCCCGAGATTACAACAGCTGTGGCAAGGTTAATATTTCAAACCAGAGGATATCAGCCGAAGGTCTGATATGAATATTATGGCTAAGTAGGTCAGTCTTTGATTTTGTCCTCAATAACCTCAATGTGCATCTGATGCCAAACTTACAGTGCTGAAAGAAATCACTCAGCCAAAGACATTAACCTGCATTTACTCTCGCTTCAACTAGTTGACTTGCTCACTCTGGTGTTACAACATTTGGTGAAAAACTATTATGCAAGGATATGGCCACCTACAGAATGACTAGTTGATCAATAAAAATTCTTCAATACTATAACAATTCAGCCTTTACTCAGAGAAAATATGGTTTATGCTCATCATTGGCAGTTGTTTTCTAGTGGTTGGGAATTGGACTTGTGTCCCAGAGGTTGCAGGTTTAAATCCTGCTCCGGCTGATTCTAAAACCGAGTGTCCTTGGGCAATTAGGACACATTCATTCCACATCTTAATTTCTGTTGTACCTAAACCAGACTCCCTCAGTTTCTTGGCTGTTCCATTTAAATAATGAACAGGACTTGCCTTGTTTGAGTCCAACAGGCACTAAAAACAGTTTTGACTTACTATGGAATATTGTTGGCAATGCAAACCAAACTCCTGATCCAGTCTGATAATGGATAGTTTTTATTAGAGGGATCTGATCTCCATGCTTCTAAAACAAGCCCTCAGGATGCCACCTTCAACACACATGTAAACATGTAGACTTGATTGGCAAACTCCCATGAATACTCAAACAGCATTAGAGTTGTACACCACGTGTATTTGACTTTAAAAAAAGAGTCAGAATTAGCATTTATTACACTGCTGGAGATGTGCGTGAGTTAGCCCTTTAAAGGGTCCTTATGTTGACTGTAAATTATATTGAACACGCAGAGATTTGTCAATTGTTTTATTTTCACTCATCTAAAACATCTGCAAATTTTTGTCAGCTATTCAACCCCAATACAAAATTTGTCAGCTATTTAATGCTCTTGCATGATTTCCCCCCGTCCCAATGCTTTCCCACAAAGCATGTTGTTTTGTTGTTTGTGTATTTAAGTGTTGTTTTTGTTGTAAATACATGCTTTTAAGTAGATCTTTGTGTGCCGTTGTGCAAGTCATGTTTGTTAATCGTCTTAACTGTTTATTGTGAAAAGTAATTTATGTTTATTTGTGAGATGCGTAGCAAACCTAATGGCGTTGCTGTTGGTACTTTTGTGTTAGATGTGTGGATTGAGTGTGAGTTGAGTGTAATTAAAGCACTACGTAAAAAAATGCTTGTAAAATTAAAATACTATATGAGATCATTTTGTTTCAAGTATTTCTTTCAGGATAAAGCTTGAATTGAATAACTCCTAGAGTTAAATGTAAGTAATAGTTTACTCATAATTGATGAAAGACAACTCGGGAGTAGAGTTTAAAATTCCTCTAAACGGAGGAAAAAAAAGTAAGAGTCAAATTGGGCCAGCTCTAAACTGAGTAAAAGAGCAGAGAGTTGATTTTAAAAAACACTCATCAGAGTAAAATAACACAGAGTAGAGTAATTTCTTTACACTATTGAGTAAAAGTAACTTTTACTCTTTTTACAGAGTAACTTTGACTCTGTTTTCGATGGGACCAAATGCTATACGACAAAGATTTACATTTTCTTCAAATTGAGTACATTTTACTCTGGGATATTTACTGTGTACTCATTGGCCAATCCAAGCAACAAGGTCTTCTCATCACCATCTCCGACTGAAAACCACATTTTCNTTTACTTTACACTACAAGACCTAATTTTAATCTAAATCATAGCAAGTGTTTTTCTTTACTATGGCAAATATAAACGTTCTGAGTTAGATCAAGTAAAAAAATCTTCTATCGACACAGCATTTGCACTTTTTTCAGTGCAGAACGCTGAGCTCTGTCATCACCTTGGTGATGTGAGCACTTTCACATGAGAGCCTGACTGAGCACAGACAGAAATAACCAACCTTTATGAATACACATGGCTGACATTCAGGTTTGAGATCTGGTGGTTGGTTCAGCTCTTTGAGGAATGAAACCAGGAAGGTGGCACAATCTAGCACAGCCAAGAGTCAGAGCTATTAACCTACTGGAGATCACAGACAGCTTCTTAGTAAGAGGACCGACCTGCACCTGAAACTAAATTCACGTTGACTGTTGCACTTCCTGAGGGACTATCTACACTCAGGTTCACTGAAGATGTTTCCATTCATCTTCCTCTCCTGGTCCTGGACTGTGTCGGGGACAAGAGCCTTAGCAGAGATGCCCAGACTTCCCTCTCCTTTGTCACCCTCTCGAGCTTCTCCAGTAGACTTTCTCGGGCCAGACCTTAGGCTTTTCCAGCGTGTCTTGGTCTTCTGAGCCTCTCCTCAGAGTTAAAGAGTTAAGCTTCACTCATTACAGAACAAAATACTTATTTATCTTGTGAAAGTATCATAATGTAAGATGTTGTACATAGTGATTTAAAAGCTAAACAATGTGTGGACATAATGTGTTACAAACTTCACAAAAGTACGTATAAAATTCATTTTAAAATTAAAATGTAGGTCATAAATACACGTAAACCCAAATGCTGACGCAACCGGATTCCTTCTTATTTATTAAATCAGAGCGTAAATCAACGTCTGGAAAAACCTGCAAGTGTGTGTGTGTTGTCTGAATCAAATCAGGAACAATTATAAATTACATGGATAAGAACATGAAACTTGTGATCAGAACATGACTTTTTTTTGTGAATTTCACAGCAAGTTTCTCAAATTCTGTATGTCAACTGATGGAAAAGACATTTACATGGTGAATTGATAGAAACACTAGTTCCTTTCAACCTAATGTCTTGGCAATATCGAATAGAGATTTTTGCTGTTACTGGAATCTGTAGAATAAGTGTAACATTCACTATTTATAAATACCACAAAACTTTGTACAGTATTTGCAAGACCCACTTGTTGTCATGTTTTAAAATTGTATTTTCTTTATATATGCTTCCCCTAGGTGACATTATCAGAAGCTATGGACATAGCTTTCATTGCTATGCTGATGATACACAAATCTATATTTCCACAAGGCCCAATGAAACCACGCAATTTACTAAAATATTAGATTGCTTCAGTGATATCAGTGACTGGATGATGAAAAACTTCCTGATGCTTAACTCGGACAAAACCGAATTATTGCTTATTGATTATAACCAAAAAATAAAGGACCCTGAATATAATCTAAATCTTAATGGACTTAAACTTTCATCCTCATCAACAGTGAAAAACTTAGGTGTTATAATTGATAATAAACTTTCATTTGAAACCCATGTCAACAACGTCTGTACAACAGCATTTTTCCACCTCAGGAATATTGCAAAGCTGCGTCATATGGTCTGGATACCATACATGCGGGGACTCAAACATGCGTTTATGACCTCGAGGTTAGATTACTGTAATGGTCTTCTGGGAGGTACTCCTGCCTGACTAATAGATAAACTTCAGTTAGTTCAGAATGCGGCCGCTCAACTACTGACCAGAAATAAAAAGTACAACCATATTAGCCCAGTGCTAATGTTGCCTCATTGGTGCAATTNATAAAGCACTAAACAGTTTAGCTCCTCTGTATCTCAGTGAGCTCATCACATATTATGAGCCAACGAAACCTCTGCGCTCTCAAAACTCAGGCCAGCTAGTAATACCCAAAATATCTAAAACCTTCACAGGGGGAAGACCTTTCGCTTATCTAGCACCAAAATTATGGAACATTCTGCCTAGCAAGATCCAAGAATCAGAATCAGTTACACATCTCTTCAATTAAGCATATGTATAACTGTAATAATAACATGTTCAATGACTAATATTGGCGTAAAGGAAGGCAGCATAAGGTAGATGCCTGGAACCGAACCTCACCTGCACCATAGCATCACAACTATTATTATTGCTTAAACACCGATGAACAATGGACACTTTTCTTTTTTAATGACTCTGCTCTACCTACTTTCGCATAGTGGGACTGCCACTTTTTAAACCAGTTTAGTTCACATCACACAACAGTGTGTAGCGTTAACACAAAACTATTACAAACTACATAACAACTGCATTAGACATAAAGGGTCAAAATTAGATGTACTTAATTTGACTAACATTCCCTAACATTTCTTCTACCTTCTCATTGTCAGCAGTTGCATAACTTTGGCCCATTAGCAAAAATTCCACACTTCAAAAATACACTTAAAATCTTAATGAAAAAAAGCAAAAAAAAAAACATTTTTAAACGTAAATATGAATTAAAAGAGGCAAGAGTTTTCCCCTTGTAGGAGTTAATAAAGTTGAATAAATGTGAAGTTTTATGTAAAACAGTATGTTCATAAAATTTCTTCCAAAATGATACACGTTTACTTTTGATACATGATACTTACTCCAAAATGAAAAATTTACTTCCTGCAAAAAAAAAAAAAAACATGGAAACAAATGTGCTTTTAAATAAATGTTACAAATTATAAAGCATACAAGGCTAAGCATTTGAAGCACTTCATTATGGGATTAGTAGTTGGTGTGTTAGCAGCACTTCACATCACCTGGCCATTAAAAACCTATAAAAGGATCTGGCGAGCCGGCTATTAAACTATATGTCGGGCCGGATGTGGCCCCCGGGCCTTGAGTTTGAGACTTTTAAAGTGTTTTATAATTGTCAATCCTGTTCGGCCTCCACCTTAAAGTGTTTTTTAAGTTGTGACACAAATAGAGGAGACCGAGAGTGAATGCAGGATGCCAGCGAATCACGCTCGAGCTAGGCGGCTTTTCCATATGTGCTTTGTCTCCTGTAGATAGACGCGGTGCTTTGAAGTTTGGATTGGCCCAGTGGGGGGCTAGTTTCTGTTGAGAGGAGATGCTGAACACAGAGGATGTGAGGGACACGCGACTAGACTATTACCCATACAGGAGCAAAGAGGAGAAAACGCAAATCCAATGATAATGTACATCTGTTCCAGAGTATTTAGAAGCTTTGAACATTTTTTTTTTCTGAAGGATAAGTGAAGCCCCTTTTTCTTACAGTATCTCACAGCTTCAAAGCAGATTCTCAGGATAATGCAAATGATTATATACCGCTTTCTCCAGGCTTCTGAGCATAAAACGAGAAGAGGGGGAACCTGAATTTAAGTTAATTGGTGTGGCAGGCTTTTATGTATAAAGCGATGGGTGGAAAACGCAGTTGAGCTTATTGAATTAGGAAAGAGGCTGACAAAGTGCAAAGTTCATGTTTTCCCTGTCTTTGTAGCACTTGAGGGCTTCAGTACCTTGTTGACATTTGCTCCACATCTGCTCAGTTTAAAGAGATAATGAGATAACAGTTACTGAGATTAAAAGCCTTGCAATCACACAGACATATAGCAGTGAAGAGCAAAATATTCAATGTAGATCCACTTTACAATGTTGACAACTTTACATTTTGCCATTAATGAATGATGAATATACTTTACATCCATCCATCCATCCTTCTATCTAATTTTGGAACCACTTATTCCATTTCTGGGTCAGAGATGAAGCCAGACACATATTTGTACACAGTCACTCAGACCTACTCCTATTTCCTCATGTTTATGTTGGTTTTCTACAGACATCGCTGTTTTAAAAAGTCAGAGACATTATAGAGACTTAAATGATTTAAACCCAAAATAAACACTGGGTAGCTGTGGCCTAGAATGGAGTTGGTCCTGTAACTCGGGCGTTGCAAGTTCAAATCTCAATTTGAATGGTTTCAAAACTGCCCACTGCTCCGGGTTTGTGTATGTTCACTT